>NEWO01000019.1:2526439-2614438 GCA_003013225.1 Phalaenopsis aphrodite | reverse complement strand
TATATATATATATATATATATATATATATATATATATATATATATATATATATATATATATATATATATATACATATATATATATATATATATAAATAATATAGAAACGAATTTTGTCTGTTCCGATATATCTATGTGTGTGTGTGTGGCCTGACTCATTGTTGAGACCTCTGGTGTAAGTCGCTTACGTCAGGGGTTCGAATCCTGCGGTGCGGGCTCTTCGAATTAGAAGCAAGAACAGAAGGGTTTTCAACCCTTTGGGGGAATCAATAGTTGGTGTCCACTGGACCAAATGTCGATTTCATTGTGTTTTTATTATGTATATTATTACTTTGAGTTTAGGTCAGTTTTTCATTGTGTTTTTCGTCGAGACAACCTTTGGTATCTCTAGATTTTCCACTCTAGGGCTATATTTAAGGGCGAGTGGTACGCCGGCTGTATCTCATTCCTAGGTGGTGATTGTTCTCAAATTTTCCTCTCCTCTACATTCCTCACTTCACTGCCATACATCCTTCCGCGTTGCAGCTGCCCAAGACAGCAGCTTTTTCTGCTCTTTTCTGCAGTTCTCCTCTTTCCAGCTGTATCCCTTCCAGAATCCCCGCTTTCCTCTTTCTGAACCAGCCACCGGCCTTCCCCTTTCTGTTTCCAACAGCCCTCAGCCTTCCAACCAGCCGTCCAACACCCAGTGCATTTGCTACTGCTTCCTTATACCATTTTCCTTCCATCTGCCACCTAGCATCCCTGCCGCACAACCCTCTGCTGTCTGTTGCTATCTCACAACAGTCTCTATACACCTTGCCATCCCACTTCTCTGCCACAACATTGTCTACGGCCTGCTGCCATTCTACGGCAACCATCCGACACCAGCCCTCTTTCTTGCCGCATTCTGTCAGCCTATCACTGCCACCTAACGCCCTTCCAACTTGTATACCTGATCACCACCCCTTTGGGATACAATCCTGGTTGAGTTCTCCTCTTTTTTTTTTCTTTTGTTTTTTTTTTTTTTGCTTTTTGCGTTTGTATTTTCCTAATTTTCAATTCAACAATAATATTGGGTTTTCCTATCATTGTTTGGGTGTACTCTGGTATCATATATGTATTCAAGTGATGTTTTCGTCAGGAAACTGCAGTCCATCTTTGACATATAAATTTGCATTCAATGTGCAGGAAGCAACGGGTTCTTCTCTTGTCTGATCTTCCAAGGAAGCAAATAGAAAAGCTTGGTGATAGTATTACCAAAGATTTGAATCATATTGATATCCTTACAAAGAGGTATTTTAATTGCTGTGGTCCATTCAATTGGAAACTCTCTTAATTTTAATTCTCCAAGTGATACTGAGATGCTGCATTACTTGACAATTCAATTTGTATAATTTCTGAAAAAATTCCATCTTAATATACTTGCTTCACGTCAAATAGAATATTATTTTCCAGTACTTTTGAAAGGATATTTTCCTTGGCTCTGCTTTCCCTAGGAGATATTAATATCAAATAAAAGACTACATGCTGTTATGGCCATTTTTATTAATATCGAAACATTATTATTAATGATTTCTGAGGAAATGATAGGTTCCATCACTAGATAAGAATGCTTCATCTATAGAAGAAATTTTTTTATTTTAGTTAAGGCACCCATTAGAAAAGTGGAACATTCTAAATTGTGTCTTTTTATTCTCTTTTTTTTGTCTGTCATCTTCATGCAACTTAGATTAATAATCCCATTTGTAAATATATGTAAAATTGGCTCGAGCACCAGTTATATTGTCAAGTTGGAATATTTTAAGGCTATCTTATAACATTCCTTTTGGTCAAGTCGATTTGCAGCTCGTTTCGTTTTACTCTTAATCTGCGTTGTGTTTGTTTAGGATTTATCTTCTCCTTTAATATATCATTGATAAGCATTCACTGCTACTTATTTATTTTTATCTGTGTATAGATAATTTCCACTTGCTCTGCTGGAGTGTAATACATGTTTCCTTATATTCAGTTGCAGCCTTGGCTTGACAAAGTCTTTTGAAAGAGCAGCCGCCAGCAGAGCACGATCTATTATTATGTTGCTGGCAAAGAATGACTGGTTAGTAATTATTTGTTAAAGCTTTTGAGAAACTATAGAGATTGTTTAACTTATAAGTTGGGTGAGACTAACAATCATCATTATGTCTTTCACTATTCTATTAAGAAAATAGAGCTTCCAGAAAGAAGATGACGCATATCAATGTGTTAGATTTTTTGGATTACATAATGAAATTGACTTAGCACTGAGATTGTATGCCTCTTGAATGGGCATTTATTGGAGAATATATCCACGGGTCTTCTTTGTCAAAAGTTGTCATGTATCATTTCCAGAGGTTCTCTTTGGATGATAAATTGGAATGTATGGAATTCATTTGTGTCTTGATTTTCTTGTTGGAAGTTAAGTAGATCTTTGCAATTATATCATGCCCGTAATTGTTGACTGGATCTGAATTGATATTGGTATAAAAGGAAATGAATAATAGAGAGTCCAAGCTAATAACACGAATCCAAAAATAAAAACACTAATCCAAGAAATAAAAGGAAATGAATAACAGAGAGTCCAAGCTAATAACACTAATCCATAAAATAAATCTAATCCTTATAACTTTTAACAGGAATAAATTATTTCTTATTATAACATCTAACACTTAATCTTTAATTGGACGAAAACTAATAATCTAAAAGATTTCATGATTGACTGACTATATGTTCGATTTTTTCACTTGCAGTATTTTCTACAGATTCTTTTGATTGTCACACAACGCAACATCTTTCTAAATTCTAAAAGTATCTAGTAGTAAATTGGCATTAATTTAACTTATGTTATTCGTCAATCTACAAATTACTCTCATCCAATCCTAACCAATGTTATAATTCTAAATAATTTTCTCAAACCACCCCCTAACCCCCCGCCCCCCAAAAAAAAAAAAATAAAAAAAAAATAAAAATCGAACAAACAAAAATCATAAATTTGGCCATTGAAATGCACTTTAAAAACTTCGAAAACATGCCTAATTCAATGTTATTATGTTTTGATTTGACTCTTTAACTGAACTATGATCATTCAGCATTTATGGACTGATTTGGCTTGTTTAAAAACTTGTACCTCATCATGAATATAATATTATTGTTATTATATGCAGACATCATTTTTTACTGTTTTCTAAAATATAGTCTTTAAAGGAAAATTGTGTTTGTTTGTGTTCTTGTCAGGTATGAAGTTGATACAGATGCATTTCTCTCTTTATTAGCTTTGCAACCTTTACCGAAAATAACTTCTGTTCCAACCATTATTGAGGTATATTATCCGATGAACTCTTATTGATTGAAACTTAATTAATTTTCATTAACTATTATTTATACGCATACTTCTTGAAATTTCCAAATTAATGCTAAGTTTATCTCATTATGCTGAAATTTCTGTTAGCTATAATTTGAATTTTCGGTGTAATTAAAATACTTAGTTCTTTGTTGATGGACACCCGACTTATTATCTTTAATGAAGAAGCTAGGATTAATCCCTCTCATTAAAAACCCTGAAACAAGTTAGAAGAAATAAAGAAAAAGCAAGAAAACATGAGAAGTAAACATTGATTACATATACAAGAAGAAAAACTCTTTGGCAGTGCCCAACATTTTGAGAGAATCTTTAATAGATCTTAATTGAGTTGATCTCTTTCCTTTTCCGAATTCAATCCATATGTAAACATAAGATTGGAATCCAACCAAAGGACTTAATCTTCTATTTTGTTGTTGTTGAAGATTATGCTATTGAATCCTGGATAAATTGTCCTAATAAATGCTAGAAAGAGACTTTCCAAAGTTCTGTTAACTTTTTATTTTTGTACTTGTTATAGAGTCTCACTGGTGTCCTGGGAGATAGAATTTCTAAACAGCCAATAAAGTCTCCTTCAGATATTACCAATGACCCAATAATTGAAAAGAAGCTGAGATTCATCCTCTAGAGCTACGTTACAAATACTGCATATGGGAGGGGTAATAATGCTTTACTGCTTAGATTTATCCTCTTAAACTTGGCTGGGTAAATTTCTCACTTTAACCATCCAAGCATGAATAATGATCTTAATGAGAATGACTGTATTTTAGATCCAATGAATGCAGTTAAAAAGCAGCCAACAAAAATTATATTTGGAGTTGGATCAGTGTACTTTATTGATAAATCACTGCAGAAGGTTAACCTAGCTGGATAAATGCGATCAAACTTTTCTTTTTTATAAATATGCCATCCAGAACCAGTATTATATTGGGAGTTAACCGACCAAAATATGGGTTCTGAGCATTATCTAAATGCTCTTTCATTTTTATCTACAAAATTAACCTTGATCGAATTGTTTGATTAGAAATCGGTATAACTATCATTGTGCACCTTCCAAACAATTTTGAGAAGGATAGGTCAATCAAACTTTCTAACTCGTCTAATGAACGAAGAAAAATTTTGCCGGTTAAGCCTTCTTAATCCATAAAGCATGTGGATCACGATTAAATAATGTAGTCAACCATGATAACATGACCTGTTGGATAGAATTTTTTAGAGTTTAAAGACTTCCAAATCTATTGTTTGAGTAGAGAATTATTAAAGGCTATAAGATCATGAATACCAAAGGTCTTAGAGTTATTTAGTCCTACAAATATTTTTCGTACTTTCTGGAAAATTTTACAATCTTCCATGCCCTTTTACAAGAAATGCTTTTGAATGTCTGTCATTTTTTATGATAACTCCTTAGAAACCCAAAACAAATGGTATAATAAAATTGAAGTGACGAAGCTGATGAGAATGATCATTCCGCTCTATTTTAGGTACCTCCTTTGTACAAATTCTTTTAATCTAATAATTCTAAAGGATTTTTGTAAGCTTATGACTTCAAGGTGAGTTCTCGAATACTTGATGGAAACTTTTTCTTTCAGCAGCCCAAGACATCTGGAAGAAAATCAACTGCCAAGATGATTACCAAAATATGTTAAGGACTTAAAATAATTGATTTTTAGATCTGTGATGCCATCAACCATCGAACTGAGAGAAAGTATACTTTAGTTAGAGAGCTTGTTATCTAGAAGCACCACAAATTAAGATTTTGCCACTAGCAAATTGGTTATTAGTAAAGGGAGGCTTCAAATGCTTATTTAATTTATTTTTCTGGTAGGTAGGTAGTGAAGTTGATGTGGACGTGTTGGTTGGGCGGGCCATGGAAGAATTTTTGGCCAATTGGACTGTTCCAGATGGAATTGGGAAGGGTGGACTGGCCTCCGTAGGGAAGGGAGTTGCTGCCCAGAAGGAGCGGGCCACTTTTTTGTCACCTAATAGTATTTATATGTTATTTTTTGTGTTCTAGGTCAATTTTGCTTTCAGATTCCCAGGACAGCCGCCAACGTTCAACTTTTCCTCCTAGGGTTGTATATGAAGGAGAGAAGGTACCCTGGTTGTACTCGTCCCGTGGTGGTGTTCATTTATCGCTCTCTGCTTGCCACAGCCTCTCCTCTGCTGCTGCTGCCTCCTTGGTCGCTGCTGTCACTCGAAAGTAGTCCCCGTTGCTGCTACCTGCAGCTGGCAATCTCTCCCAGCCAAATCTACCTCGCTGCCAGCCCCTCCAATCACCTCCAACTTGCTGCTGTCCCATCCAGCTGCTCTCCTACTTGCTGCTGCCCCTTGGTGCCACCCCTTTCCAGCTACCTCCAACCTACTTTAACTATTATTTCTCCTTAACTTCATCTTCTTCTTCAGCCCTAATTGAGTTGTGTTGTGTCTTTGTTATTTCCTAGTTCCAAGTGTCTTTGATTTCAACTGTTATTTGCTTTTTGAGCAATACTTGTTTTCACTATTGTGATTTGGGTTAACTCCGATATCAAAAGTGCTTGATGATATTAAAAGATAAGTGAAACTGTGTGCAGCATTTATTACCCCCAAAGATGCAAGAACCTTAAAAGATTTGGATTTATGTAATGTTTTGATAGAGAAAGAATGAACAGGGTCATGATTCTAGTGCATTTGACAGTTTCAGGAAGATTACTTTTTCTAATATTAATTTCAAAAGAACATGGGTTTTATTGTCTTCCACGGCTTTGAGAGAAAGTGTAGAAGTAGGATATGCATCTTACATGATGATGAGGGACAAATGTTCTAGAGCCATTCTTCTGGCATTTGTATCAATTGACACCATTTTTTGTAATCATATGCAAAAATGTCCGGTCTCCAACCATTAAACATCTTGAGCATAAGCATTTTTCTGGTCTGGGCAGCTGTTTCTGGATATGCAAAGCTTTGTATTTTTGTGGTGGCCTGGGCAGCTGTTTCTGGATATGCTGTTATAAACTTACATTTTTCCATACGGATTTGTTGTTGCCTTCTGTCATTATTTCCAGAAAAATGTTCAGCAACAATATTTGCATCAAATATTTTCTTTTTGTTATAGTTTCACAATTTTATCATTCTTGAAGTTTCTTTGATCTCAAATTGCTACAGGTTTCAAATTCTGGCACATGTGATCTTTTGAAATCAATCACTGGTGTAAATGTTGAGCCAGTGGCAATGGTTGCATCTAAATTGTTTGTTCAGTGTTCACGGCAGAAGGGGCTCTTGAAAATTTATCGTCATCTTCTTAATTATAGAAGTACTACTTCTAACCTGTTGATTATTTAAGTATATACTATGTTGCTATAATATTCTGTTTTTTTCCTTTAATTTTATCTTCATGTGTGTCAAGTCATATTGATAATGAGTAAATAAGACTGGGTAGAATCTCCCATAGAGCTAAAATAGAATTAAGTCTCTGATAGATGAAAATATGCCCGCGATCTTTGAGTTGGCCATCGTGAGACATCAGATTGAGTGCTTTTATATTGTCTCAAATTGTTTTGTTGCATTGCTCACAAATTGGAAAAATCGTTAAAATTTGCTTCCGTCAATAATATTCAACCTCATGATCATTTTTCTTTGTCCGAGGTTTCTAAAAATTTGTCAAAGAATCCTCATAAACAATAGGTGCTATGGCCTAGGACTTTCATGAACCTTCTATTCAAAGCTAGTATCTATGCACCCTTTGGTAGATTAAGAGTCTGATGGGTCCTGCCGTTAGCTCTTGCCAGGCGTGGTAACTTGAGGATTTTCAAATGAATTAGCAAGTTAAAAGAGTCATTTATATCTATTGGTCTTCAAAATAATTTTCTCTACTTCGCTAATGAAAAAAAGGCGTATCTAATGCATGGCTGTCTCGTTATTATAAGCTTTAGGGAGGGGTTGATGTTCAGAACATTGCCATTGCATTTGCAAAGAGATTTTTTCCATTTCTTAAACTTGTTATCGCTAAATTGCTTTGTTGCTTCAAATTCTTCCTCTTTAATTATTAGTTGATGATGAAGGGCAAAATACCTTATATGCAATTCTCCATTTTACTTGAACTGAGCAAAAAGTTCAGTCGAAGTGTCAGAACAGGGAAGCAATTTATGCGGAAAAATAATTCAAGAAGAGAAGATGATGCTTATTCAAAAAGTTATGTAGAAAATCTCAATTTAATTAATTTTTCTGCAAAATTTTTATGTAGAACTTGTAGAAGTTCTATGGCGGACACTTAACGACATCATTTGCATTGTAAGTTATGCATTTATACGACATTTCATAATAGATCGAAGCTTTCTTTTATGCATGAAAAATAATATAGTTTACAGGATCATTTTTGTATCACGCTTCATGCGTTTGCTGGCAATCTATTTCTAATTCTGAATTATATCAGATCCTAGATCATTGCTTCAGGCATGAAAAATTGTTCTCGGAAAATTTATCTTACCTTTTTCCAAATCCTCGTCATACTTTGTAAAATCCTGCCTTCCCTTATCGTCTTGCATCAATTTGTCAGAAGAAGCGCACTGCTTTCCACGAGCCTATCAAATAAGGCACCACCACAGGCTCCATTCAGGCAAACTCTGGCATTATCATCACATTATAGGATTTACAAATAGCTGAAGTAAATTATGTTTTAATAAGAGTTTCTACAATTCCATTGAACAGATCAAGAACCCTGTATCATTTGTCAGAATTATATATGAACCAGAACTCATTCATTTTATCATTTGTTGATTCATATATATAATCCACAAGATGACGGACTAAACACAACAATTATAAAAACCGACGGATATAGTTTAACAAAAAACTGACTAAAAATGTCTTGAATCAGTTTCTCATTTTGTGAAACTTACCAACTCATTGTGTCGAATATTTTGAATAGCTTAAATAGACTACTTCCATAATGGTTGCATGGTGGTTCGCTAAATAATTGATCCTAGGCATAGGGAGGAGAAGAGTTTATGAGCTAACACATGCTACCCAAAATGGCCGTGTAAAATATGGAAAAAAAAAACAAAAATGAAATTTGATAATACCTAACAACGTCAATATGATAAAAATGTAAGAAACAACTATATTTTTAGGTGAAAAATACTAAAAAATGAAAAAAAAAAATTTACATGTCATAACCCATTCAAAATAATTCATTGAAAAATTTAATTACAGATGTCCGCTCTTCTCCTGAATTAGGGAAGACGTGTGATACCAGAGTTAACCAAACCACGATAGAAACGAAAAAATTAGTGCTGAAATTCAAAGTAGTTTATAACGACGAATCTCCAAAACATAAATAAACACTAACAAACAAAAGACGGCTCTAGGGCAAGGGGGAAGGTGAGGGACTTCGGCTGGACAACAGGTGTGGGGGTGGTCAAGGGGCTATGGCTACACTAGGAGGCTACTTGGAGGAAGGATTTTGGGAGTAGGTGCGGCAACAAAGAGGTATGTTGGAGCAGAAGTACAGCAGTAGTGAGGTTACAGGGAGGAGGTTCGAAAACCAGGTGGCTGCTGGGAAGAGGTGCGACAACTGGGTGGCTGCATGGAGGACGTGCGAAAACAGGCTGGCTGTTGGAAGGGTGTGCGACAACAGGATGACTGCAGGTAAGAGGCGTGGCAATAGGTTGGCTGTAGGGAGGATGTGCGACAACAGGGTGGCTAGAGAGAAGAGGGGTGGCGGCAGGGATGCTAGATACGGTGAGGGATCAATGTGGTAAACACCACCTCGGAGCAGGATACAGCCAGAGTACCACTTGTTCTCGAATACAATCCTAGCAAAGGGATTCTCTTGTCGACTGGAACCTGAATTCAGAAACAAGCAGAAACTCTCTTCTAAAAAAACACATAACATACATATAATGGATGATAGATAGTATAGGAAGGGGATAGAAAAAGAATGGAATAGAATCAGAAGGAATCCCCCCCCCCCCATTGAAGAGATCAAATAAAAAAACGAGGGAGGTGAGGTCGCGGGTAATCTCTCTCAAAGGAGCGAGAGGGAGGGCCGGTCCAGCCTCCTGCTGGACCGCGACTCTCCTTGCTGAACCGCTAGTTGGTTCAACTGGGTCTAGACATTAACATAAGTTGAAATCACAACTACCTTGAAATAAGCCAATAAATTCTGTTGTAGAGCAGTTGGGACTACAACAATCATAGTTAGTTGTAATAATTGATGGGGATGGTAAATGATGGGTGGTGGTTGTTCTCCTGCATTGAGTTATGATGTATTTGTTAACACATTTTTCTCCTTTCAAGTGAAGAATAAAGGTCTATTTATAATTTTTTAGAGGAGCATTTTAGTAAAACTTGTTAGTCTCAAAACAATACATCATATGGTTCACATGATTCACTTTCACTTGATCAATGTAATTTTTCAATACTTAATGACTTGATAACTTCAAAATTGGATGATCTTGAGCTTGTTAAATTTCTCTCTTCGAGATACTCGATTTGATTTCAAATATGTCAAATTTGGAGTTCATTTGGTTCTCTAAATTATTTTCCAAAGTTTCCAATTGCATTTCAAATGCTTGATCTGGGCTTTTGATTGAATTCAGATTGAATCATGTTTTATATCATTAGGCTTGTATTGTCAAGCTGCGTAGTTTTTCTGTAGCTTTGTAAAAAGTATAGCTTGGATGATTCTTTATTTGAATATGAATTTTTTTTACCTAAAATGCATCAAGATTCGTACTTGATCATATAAATTTTTAGGTAACATTATATATATATATATATATATATATATATATATATATATATATATATATATATATATATATATATATATATATATATATATATATATATATATATATATATATATATATATATATATATATATATATATATATGGAAAAATGGCGATATCATGAGTGGGAGGCTCTGCTAGGGTTTCGCCTCATGGCGAATCCTAGCGTCTATTACGGCGATTTCTCGCATCGTCGCGCTCAAAGGTTTCGCGCCTTGACTCCTCAGTTTCATTTTCCTTTCCTAACGCTTTGTTGTACTACTTCTACCTCGCCATATTACTTCGTCGTCGCCGTGAAGGACAATTTATGGGCGCGAACTCGTCTTGTATTTCCTCGTTCTCGAAGCAGAAAGTTTTTACTCATTCTCATTTCGGATGCCCATTGAAGGAAGTTTGTACCTTTCGTCCTCTGCTTGACTTTGAAGGGAAGCGAACATAATATATATTTGTATGTATTTGTCATAATCAACTTTTGGTATCCAAAAACAAGGCAAGGAAGCGAACAGAGGCGGCTAATACATGATAAGATTGTGGAGTTGATAAAAAGTAATATTTCACCAGAATTCAGATCATATGAATGAAAGAGGGATAACTTAGAGGAACAATGTATATTTTGATAAATTTAAATGTGAGAGAAGTTGGACATTTTCAGACGGGGAGATTCAGACATTGGCCTGCTGGAATTATTAAGGGTCGTTTCCTTCTGCTTCCCTCTAAGCACCAAGAAATAGATCCTAAAGATGGCCGTTTGATGTAGCCACTCTCCTCGACATGATGTTAAAATCCCCTCCATGCGGGTTGAAAATGAGTCCTCCAGCTTCTTGAAGAATGATAGCCAAACCTGAGTTCATAGAAGATGTCAATCCTATCACAAGCAACACTGCAAAGGTTCAATGCACAGGAGCCATCCATCCTAAGGGTTTTCACCTTAAAGAGGAGGCTGTTGATTCTGTTTGTTGTAGCATCAACAGTGGGCTTATCACGTGTTGTTCCAACTTCAGTTGCAAGAAAGGGCTTCAATAACTCAGTTTGAGATGATGCTTTTATGGGATTTCCATTGAGGAAAGCACCTTGTCCACGAATACAAGTAAAAAGCTCATCAATTATCGAATTGTATACAACTCCCACAATAGGGACCTTATTAATGGTGAGGCCAATAGAGACACAAACAAATGGGAACCCGTGAACAAAATTTGTAGTTCCGTCAAGTGGATCCACAATCCATGTCGGATCATTAGTTAACTCGGAACTACCCAAAACAGCAGAGGTCTCTTCGCCAATAAATTTATGAGTAAGGAAATACTTCTTGATTTGACTAAAAATAAGTTCTTTACATTCTTTGTCAGTTTCTATCACTAAATCCACCAATCCTTTGTGCTCCACATGCTTGGTCTGGTAAAATCCTCTGCGAATGACCTCCCCAGCATTCTTGGCGGCATCCGCGGCGACATCAAGGAACTCAGCAAGCGTGTATTTATTGGCCATATTTCTCTGGCTGTCAAAATTTAATGTTGCGACGAGGAAGGAGGGTTGATGATTCCTCCGCTTTCTCTTCTTTCCCTCGCCCTTCGCTTGTTGTATTTTCTCTTGGAAATTGAGATTTTAATATATATATATATATATATATATATATATACACGAAAAAGCCCAAGGGCTGATAAATTAAAGATAAAGATACCGATAGGTTTGTATGTGCGGGCATAAACACCCAACCCACACGGTACAACACACACCAAAAAATATAAAAGAAGGGTACATATAGAAATATGAAGAAACTCAAAAACCACCCGGGCGCTGAAAAAGTGTGGGTCATCTCAATCTAGTCTTGCCTCTGGCTCTAGTTCTCGGTAGTGATCCAACTAGCAGATTGGTAAGGTGTTGATCATTACCCGTAGTAACCAAAGTATCATCCATAAGACTCCTTTGCTCTAGTAGATCTCAATTCTTCTTCTTTCTCCTGGAAGTGTAAACTTGTCATTCCTCCTCCGAAGAATCCGCCTGATGGGGTAGAGCTGAACCAGAAGGAACAGTAGTACCCACAATAGGTTCTACAATATGAGAAGTGTGAGTTGCTGCTACACCGGTTACTTCTTGAAGAAGTGGAGCTGCGAGGTTCTCTTGATTATCAGTTTGAACACTATCATTTATAGGCAATAGTCCATCAGAATTATTTTGTATGGAGTTTGTAGGTGTCAGCATCGCATCACTCGCAGTAACAGTAACAACAGTGTCATGGGGGGTCCCCAGGTGCAACAGACACCTCCTGTCTGGTAGTATCATCCTCAGGTGGAACTAAAATATTCACAGCAGTGGGGTTAAAGCCATCATTATTCACTTGACCCTTAGATTTCAAATTATGATGAACTTTGTGGCATTTAGCAATGATATGACCAAACATCTTACAATGTGTACAATATGGGGGTTTGTGTTCCATGACGATTTGTTCCAATAACCATTATGGGTTGTGCCCAGCCAGACTTCAGTAACATCTGGTAAAGTAATATCCATTTCCACAAGTATTCTGGCCACCGAGGGTTTGGTCAGGTTGAAAGTAGGCAGATCTAGTTTCAAAGGATCCCCAAGGACGACCCCAGTAGAATAGAGAACCTGATGGTGAAAAAAATGCAGCTTGAGACCAGGTAAACTAAACCATACCGGTACAGTGAGAGTTTCATGATTTGGGTCGAAATTGGGAGATCACTTGAGTAACTTCTTTGATTTGCCTTCGATAGTAAGATATTTCTTGGAGAAAATTCTGGTGTAGTCTTCAGCCACTGTTAGTTGGATCAACACATGTCTCCTATCCATGAGTCTCACTTTTCACATGCCTACTAGCTTAAGATCATCAACACTTTCTGATAACCTCCATAGGAGGGTGTCCCCACTAAAATTTTCCAACAAGAGCAAACTTGAATTTTTCTGTAAGGGTAGAAATTTCTGATTCAGAGAAAAAGATTGCTTATTTTTCACCTTTCCTACTTCTCTTCTTAATAAAAGGATAATCATCTGAACCCTCACGAGATTTCTTATAACTTGAGGGGAATCCCTCTGCGGACTCCACCTGAGGGTTACCTACCACGTGGGTAAATGAGACTTTGTCTGGCTCAACTAAAGAAGAAGGAGGCACCATCAGAGCAAGGAGAGCTGTCGGCGTTAAGCTACAACGAGAAAAGTTGCTGCAGTAAGAAAAACAGTGAAGACTGGGCTGACGAGCGGCTCTGTCGCAGACGCCAGAAGCAGAGCCAAGCACGAGCGGCTCTGTGGCAGGCTGGAGTCGTCGAGCAGACGCGAACGCGTCGTCGTTGAGACGCAGACAGGCCGGGCGCGAGTAGACGAAGCAGAGAGGAGGAAGCTTCGAGCGCGAGCCGACGAAGCAGTAGAAAGGAAGCTTCGAGCGCAAGCCGATGAAAACCAGCGCGAGACGACAAAGCAGAAAGGAGGAAGCTTCGAGCGATAGATTGCGACAGAATCAATGGCCATTCGAAGCATTCGAAACCCTATCAGAGCAGTCTTCTGCCATGATGGATCGTTGAAACCCTAGCAAATATATATATATATATATATATATATATATATATATATATATATATATATATATATATATATATATATAACGAATGTCTTCGTCCTGCCGCTCTGCTAGGGTTCCACCCCATGGCGAACCCTAGCGTCTCGATTGTCGCTGCTGCTCCGATTTCCACTCTCTCACGCATCAGTGTGTTTGCGTCGTCGATTGCTGCGGAGAAGACACGACTCCTGCTGCGTCTTCTTCCACGCGTCGCAGCGTCATCATCTGCGTCGCCTAGCGATTCGTTTCTACTTGCCTTCCGCCAGCGTTGTCGACTTCTTGCCAGAGTTCGCGGCTGCCTGCGTCTGCGCTTGTTTGTGTCGATCGACAACTTGCTGAAGAAATGACTTCAGGATATTCCTGCGCCGCCGCCCTCGCCAGTGATAACCCCGGCTCCACCCCTCTTTCAAATATATTTCCGCAACGATACCACGACAATTTTTCTCTTGGCATTGAAACCGAATTCTCAAAAAAGCTTCTCATAAAAATGACAAACCTGCAATCTTTCTCTTTGAGGCAGAGATCTTCACCCTAGCTGCGCCCTGCCGACTGTTTTTAGTAGGTAAGTTTCTTTATGGAAACCCTAAACTTGAGCTAATTCGAAAGGACTTTGAGCAAATGAAGTTGAGAGGAGGTTGGAAATCGATAAATTGGATGGTCGCCACATTCTTATTCAATTATCAAATGACGAAGACTACACCCATTTGTTTGCGAGAAGAGTTCTTCGAATAGAAAACCAGGTGATGAAGGTTTTAAAATGGACGGTGGATTTTGACTCTCGTATTGAACCTCCTACAATTCCTGTTTGGTTGCGCTTCCCAGGTTTGAAGATTCACCTTTTTTTATCAAGAGCTTCTCTTCGCTTTAGTGATGGTATACGGTAAACCCCTTAAAGCTGACACACCTACATTGAATTTGACTCAGTCTTCAGGAGCCAGAATTTTGATAGAAAGGGATATTACTTTACATTTTTTCATCATCAGGTTCTCTACTCTTTTGTAAAGAGAAAATATAAGGAACAAATGGGTTGTATGGGTGGGCCTAAAAATAGGCACCCAACCCACACGGTATATCACACACAAAAAGTAAAAAATGGGTGGGTGAATAAAGTGAGTCAGAGATGGTAGTAAAAGTATGCAGCTGTTTATAAATCTCTTTGAGGATATGAGAAAATGCCATTTTTGTTATTTATCTTTAATAAATTAGTCTTGCATACTTTTACTACTTTATCTTGGGGATAAGAAAGAATGTCATATTTGTTTGCCCCAAGATAAGGTAGTAAAAGTATGCAGCTATTTATAAATCTCTTTTGTAATAGAATACTGGGAGGAAACTTTCCAAATAGATTTATCTTTTCTGTGTGGGGTAATATGAATTGTGGCAATTCTAGCCACATTAACACCATCTAAACTCCTTCATTTAGAAATATCCCTCGTTCCATCAAGCTATAAATCAGATACTAACATGCCATCATCACCATTGATAGGAGAAAAGACAAGTTGATCTCTCAATCCCTAATGTTCATGCCAAAAAGGAACACTGTTTTCACCAAGGACCCAAAAAATGAACTGATCAGCCACCTATCTTGCGTTTAAAATTGATTTCCAAACTCTAGAATCACCAGTTCTCCAAGTAACCAAGGAGGGGCTGTGTTTAAGGCAATATTTATGATATATAAATTGAGCCCAAAGAGACTCACTTTTACGAAACTTGAACCACAACTTATTGAAATTGTGCTCTAAATTTTTAAAACCCAATCCACCAGCAAGGTAGGTTTGCAAATCTTAGACTAGGAAACCCATAGTTCCCTATTACCAACACCAGACCAGAGAAACTTATTGAAAGTGTGCTCCAAGGACTTTTGTGTGCTCTTTTTAAGATTGAGCGCCTGTAATGCATAAAGTGGGATACTATAAAGCAAACCTTTAAGTAAGGTCAATCGACCTCCATTAGAAAGGAAGCATTTCTCCAATCAGCAATCTTAGCTTTGATCTTATCAATAACAACATCAAATTAAGTCCGTTTCCTCCTTCCTCTAAAAAATGTCCACCCCCAAATATTTAAGAGGGAGCGAAGCAGGAAGACACCCAGTAAATGAAGTGGCTCAGTTTATGAAAGAACAAGAAACAAATTTCCCAAAGTTTCAAATGTTTTTTTCAAATCAAGTTTTGTTACCATATTGCCTCCCCTGCATTTCCTGTCTAATTCTTCCACCAATTCTTGAGCCAAGAGGATATTATCGGTGATCTCTCTACCTTTAATGAATGTCATTTAATGTGGTGAGATGAGTGTGGCAAGGTGAGGTTGGAGCCGAGACACAATTAACTTGCTTATGACTCTTGTTATAACTGATGTAAGAGAGATGGACCTAAAATTTTCCCATCTAGATGTGTCATTAGATTTAGGAATAAGCACAATCAAAGAGGATGAGAAATATCTACCCGGATTGTCCCTAAGGAAGAAATTTTGAATGGCAAGGTTTACCTCCTTTTTTATGTCCCAGCAATGTACATAGAACTTGGAAGTGAAGCCATCCGGCCTCGGTGCCTTATTGGAATTAATTTCCTTGAAAGACATTAGAATATCCGACTTTGATGGAACATCAGCAGTTGATAATGCTTCAACATAATCCCTTTTCCCATAAAAAGTGGTTTGGTTAATGGGAAGCACCTGCAAATTGGTGGCAAATAAATCAATGAAGTAAAGAATAACATTATTACCAATTGCATCATCATCTCTAATCTCAGTGTCCTCCAAGGTTTTAATCTTCATTATAGTATTTATATTTCAGTGATGTTTAATTGAAGCATGAAACTATTGAGTGTTACAATCAGCATTTGCAAAATGAATGTCATGAGCTTTTTGTTGCAGTAAATCCTCATTTGAAGTAATTGCCTCAAGTAGGTTTTGGTGAGCATAGCAACATCAGTTATCAGATGTGAGTTGGAAAGCATCTGTGATTCCAAATCATTTACTGTTTTCTGAGCCTCAAGAACTTTCAAATGCAGGTTTCCAAAAACCTGATGATTCCAACTCCTTAAGGCTCTAGCCACTTTTTTATGCAATTGTCATAGAATGTACCAAGGAGAACCTGCACCATTATACTTCCACACTTGATGTATAAGCTGTAAGAAACTTGCGTGAGAAGTCCAAACATTTAAAAATTTGAATTTATAAACAAGTGGCTTAATCTGAAAATTGAGAGTGAGCAAATTAAGGATTATGATCAGAAGTTGCATGCCTTAAATGAAATACTTTAGCAACTGGGAAATATCTGAGAAAATGATGATTGCCGAAATATCTATCCGTTCTCTGAGAAAGAGGCCCCCGACGCTAAGTAAAAGGAGAACCCGAATAGCATAAATCAAACAGCCCAGCTTTCATGATTTTATCACAAAAGCGATTAATATTATGCATATCACATTTGCCGCCACCTCTTCTTTCATTAGAATGCATAATCATGTTAAAAACACCTCCAATAAACCAAGGTTTTGTAATTGCATCACCCATTTGGAGGATTTGGTTTCAAAACAAATATTTATCATACAAAAGGGAACTAGCATAAACGAAAGTAGCCCAACCTTGAAATACATTGAAATGAAAATTTGTTAGAACAAACTACTCATCATCTTCAATTATATTAATAGTTATCCGAAGTTTCCAAAAAAGCCAAATTTTGTTGCTTTTATTGCAAAAATGGTTATATTGCTTAAACTGCCTAAGAATGTGACCTCTTTTAACTGAAACAAGAGGCTCCAAAATGGCAAAAATGGAAAGTTTACAGGCCCTACAAAGATGTTTCAAATCATTAAGGGAGGGAGGGTCCGTCACTCTCATAATGTTTCAAATCATAATGTTAAACATGTTTTCTCAAGTCGACCCTCTTAGAAGATCTAGAAAGACTATCCATTTGATCACCATCTGAATAATAATCGCTTTCTTGTGCATTATTAGCCTCCTGTATTGGTAAGAGTTCATTTTTCCTTTTACCCTTTTTTTCTTTGAGTTCTTTGTATCATCCATTCGTTCTCAAGAATAGTTGTAGCTTTTTCAACTGAATCACCAATAGCAACAGAAGCATTATCAATGATTCAATGAGAGTCCAGATTAGAAGCAATATTATTAGGCCTATTTTCATCAATTAAATCCATGTTTCTTGGATTCGTCATATCAACAAAAGCAGGGGGAGGAGCCGGTTGTTTTGAGTCAGGTGCAAATGAGATAGCTGAATTATCTGTTGGAGGATGTAGGGGAGCAATTTGTGCCAAATCAGAGGGGGGAAGTACAACCCAGGATGAGACATGTGGTGTGACAAAAACATGTGTATCAAGAGCAACCTCATTTAACAAATTTTGTTGCAAATCTAGTCCTTTATCAACCTTAGGACCAGTTTGATCATTAGTGGCAGTTATAGGATTTTTATGATGCGATCGATCAACATTCGACTTTAAATGAGGATGCAATCAATAACATTGAGGAGAGAAATGCCCAAACATACACGATAGTGAGAGCAATAATGTGAATGTCTTTCGATTTCAACTTTTTGCCAGTTCCCTTGATGAGCAGAACATATCGAAATCTCATTAGAAAAAGCAAGGGTAATGTCCCGCTCGACCAAGATACGAGCTTCAGAGGGTCGTGTTAATAGAAAAGTTGGGTCATTCATCTTTAGAGGTTTTTCATAAGCAGCTGCAAGAGAGAATAACATTTCGTGATTGAAAAGATGCAATTTTAAACTAGGAAACCAAATCCACACAGGGATGGTAGGGGGCACCGCCTTACGATCAAAATCTACGGTCCACTTCAAAAGTTTCATTGGAATATCATCAATTTTAGGAACTCTACTAGCAAATATGCAAGTATAATCTTCATCATTAGATAATTGTATAAGTATATGGTGGTCATCCAATTGCCCAATTTTCCAAACACCTGAAAGCTTCAAAGAGTCAAGCTTCCTATGGATTATTTCAAGCTTCAGATGCCTAAAAGGAAACTTCTCAACCAAAGCATGCTTACATGAAGAGGCAAGAATGTGAGTCTCATCCTTGGTAACAAACAACGCAAGCTTACCGTTCTTTCTCCTCGTTTTCTTAATGAAATTATAATCCCCACCAATACACAATGCATCATGAAATGCTTGGGGAAAAAGGTTATTGTTACCCACAAAAGCATGAGAACCGCCGATTAGGGCATCAGCAAAGCTGCGTTCCATCGGTGCACCACAGAGAGACCAAAGGAACGCAAAGGCAAACCGAAGAGAAGGCGAAAAGCACGAAATTGAGCGAGAAATGGGCGAAAAGGGAAGATCTCACCGAGAGGGAGCAGCGAAGGAATGAGGAGCACCATGATCGCCAGAGTCCGAAACCCTAACCATCGCAAACATATATATTGAGAGGCAGAGGCAGGGTAAAATTGGGTTGCTCTCTAACTACGTGTTTTGACATTTCATTTTTTTTATGTCATGTATTTTTCTGTATTTTCTTTTTCCTTGGAACCATTTGCATGTGGTGGTTATCGTCTGGGTAGGGTGTCATGCTTGACCCTTATATATATATATATATATATATATATATATATATATATATATATATTGAAAGCCCAAAAAAGCTAATATTTTAAGTAGAAAAAAAAATACAGATACAAAGTGTGAGAGAGCTCAAACATGGCACACTGCTCACTAAAAACTACAAATTGTTACAAAACTAGAAAAAACAGGAAAATACAGTAGATACTTAAATAAAAAACCTAACATTGTCGAAATACATAGTATCAGGTGACTAGAGAGCGACCCAATTTGGTGTTGCCGCTGTCTCTAGTTCTAGGAAAGGAGCAAGCTAATAAGCTGGTAAGATGATTGTCATTGCCGAAAGTAACCAATGTATCATCCAATATGTTTCTGAGCTGGAGTCTGCCTCCATTCTTCTTCTTTCTAGAATAGGTCTGTCATTCATCATCCGAAGAATCAGTTTGATGGAGTGGTAGAGCTGAAGCAAAAGGAATACCAACGATAATACCCACAATAGGTTCTAGTATATGTGAAGTATGAGTTGTCTGTACACCGGATACTTCCTGAAGAAGTGGAGTTGTAAGGCTCTCCTGATTATCAGTCTGAACACTATCATTTGTAAGTAATAGTCTATCAGTATTGTTTTCTATGGGGTTTGAAGGTGCCAACAACACATCACTCGCAGTAACAATAACAACAGTGTCATGAGGGGGGTCCTCAGGGGCAACAGACACCATCTGTCTGGTAGTATCTTCCGTAGGTGGAACTAAAATGTCCAAAGCAGTGGAGTTAGACCCATCCTTATTCACTTGAACCTTAGTTTTCAAATTAAGATGAAGCTTGTAGCATTTATCAAGGATATGACCAAACATCTTACAGTGGGTACAATATGGGGGTCTGTGTTCCAAGACGATTTGTTGCCAATATTCATGTGGGTTGTGCTCGGCCAGATTTCAGTAATATCCGGTAAAATAATATCATTTTCCACAAGTATTCTGACCACCAAGGGTCTGATTAGGTTGAAAGTAGGCAGATCTAGCTTCAAATGATCCCCTAAAATGACCCCAATAAAGTAGAGAATTTGATGATGACAAAAATGCAGCTTGAGACCAGATAAACTAAACCATACCGGTATAGTGGGAGTTTCATGATTTGGGTCAAAATCAGAAGACCACTTGAGTAACTTATTAGCTTTTCCTATGATATTAAGATATTTCTTGGAAAAAAATTCTGGTGTATTCTACAACCATTGTTAATTGGATTAACACATGGCTCTCATCCAGAAGTCCCACTTTCCACTTGCCTATTGGCTTATGACTGTCTACGTTCTCTCTGATAACCTCCATAAGTGAGTGTCCCCACTGAAAATTTTCAATTAGAGCAAACTTAAATTTTTCTGTCATGATAGAAATTTTTGAGTCAGAGAAAAAAATTATTGTTTTCCCACATTTCCTACTTCTCTTCTCAATAAAGGGACAATCATCTGTGTCATCGCGACATTCCTTATAGTTTGAAGGAAATACCACCGCGGACTCCACCCGAGGGTTTCCCACCATGTGGGCAAAGGAAGACTTTGTTGGTTCAGCAAAAGAAGGAAGTGTCATCAGAAACAACAAGCTCTCACATGCAGCGAGAAGCTTGTGTCGGGCTGGAGAGAAAGAAGGGCGCAGAAACAAAGCAGAAGATCGGGTCGAAGAGAAGCAGTGGCGTAGATAGAAGAAGCGTAAAAAATGATGGAAAGAGTCGTCAGGCGCGGAAAGCAGAGGCGCAATGTCGAAACTGGACGCCGACGCAGAAAGACGAGTCACGAAACTTGCAGCTCGACACAGAAGCTGGCGCAAACAAAGCCGCAGAATCCCTACTTCGTTGTCGACGATCTCGAAAAATGAACGCATAAATCATCGTCGAGTGAGTGAAGAACTTCCGGAAAGCCAAAGATCATACCAGGGAATCGCCATCCGGCGAAACCCTAGCGGAGCAGCCAACCACCGACGCCATCTGATATATACATATATATATATATATATAAACGCCCAAGGGCTAATTTTATTAAATTTAAAAAGATACATAGAGGTTGTATGAGAGGACCCAAAAGAAGGTGTCCTACCTATACGATTTACAGACACTAACATCCTAAAAAGATAAAACATAGAATAAAAAAACAAAAACAGAACTTGCAGGAAATAAGTTGCTAGGCACGAGCCAGCTTGGTCTTGCCTCTGCCTCTGGTTCTAGGAGCGGAGACAGCTAACAAATTGCTGAGTGTCGTTTTATTACCCGAAGTTACTAGAGTATCATCCATTAAGTTCCCAAGCTGAGGTGTGCCTTCATTATTCTTTTTCTTTCTAGATGTGTATACCTGTCATTTCTCATCCGATGACTGACTCATCTGATTGGTATGGTCAACAGATTGTTGGGTATGTAGGAGAGAATGAGGCCCCAGCTCCTGACGAGCAGTAACAACATTCTGATTCTGAAGATATGGTAAACACGTCTCTTCAACACCTGATGCATCCTAGGGATGTGGAGCTTCAATACTATCATGATTATCGGACTCAAGTAAACCATCTATCAATATATCAGTCGTAAGAGCAGAGACAATATTGTCTCAGGTAGTGGGAGGGGGAGGTGACATCGTTTCAATCGGTGTTTGAATAGTCTGTGGAATGCACTCAGGAGCGGAGGAGGGACAAATATGAGCTGGGGCAGATCCAGAAACGTTATTACTTGAAGATTTTAATTTTGGATGCAACTGATAACATTGAGAAGGAGAATGTCCAAATATACGGTAGTGAGTACAATAAAGTGGTATCTGTTCAAGTTCTGCTTGCTGCCAAAATCTCTGATGTTGTGTGTCATCCATATTTCTCCAAGAAAAGATAAAGTAATATCCCTTTCTATCAAAATTTTGGCTTTTGAAGGTCGAGTCGGATTCACTGTAGGCGTGTCAACTTTGAGGGGTTTACCGTATACCATCGCTAAAACGAAGAGAAACTCTTGATAAAAAAGGTGGATCTTCAAACCTGGGAAGCGCAGCTAAACAGGAATGGTAGGAGGTTCAGTATGGGGGTCAAAATCCACCGTCTATTTTAAAACCTTCATCACCTGATTTTCTATGAAGAACTATTCTCGCAAACAAATGGGCGTAGTCTTCGTCATTTGATAATTGAATAAAAATGTGGCGACCATCCAATTTACCGATCTTCCAACCCCTTTTCAGCTTCATTTGCTCAAAGTCCTTTCGAATTAGCTCAAGTTTAGGGTTTCCATAAAGAAACTTACCTACTAAGAACAGTCGGCAAGGCGCAGCTAGGGTGGAGATCTCTGCCTCAGTAAGAAAGATTGCAGGTTTATTGTTTTTACAGGAAGTTTTTTTTGAGAAATCTGGTTTAAATTCCAATAGAAAAATTGTCGTGGTATCGTTGCGGAAACATATTTGAAAGAGGAGCGGAGATGGGGTTATCAATGGCGCAAGCGGCGGCGTAGGAACGTCCTGAAGCCATTTCTCAGGTGCAACAGCAGCTGAGAACTCGCAACTAAGAAGCCGGGAGAGCCAAACGAAGCCGGGAGCCGCATAATCGAGGCGCAGCTAACAGACGCGCAAACAGTGCGCGACGGACCGGAGCCGCAGAAGCTCGACCACAGGGCACAGACGCACGTAACTGTGTGCGACGAAGAAACAACGCCAAACGACGCGGATGAAGCGCGATGGAGAGGATACGACGAACTATCTGTTATGATTGCATCGAACTCGTATATATATTTGTTTATTTATGCATATATTGATATATGTATATGCCACTTCTCCGTCATAGCCTTTCTTTCCACCACCTTTCATAACTTCTGTATGTCTTTCTTGAAGTGATAAGTTGTTTATTTTTTATGTGGGAACTCTTAAGAATCTTCATAAAGCTTTATCAAGGTGCTGGATGTGAAAGTCACACGTTTAGGTTTTTTCTTATTACCCATAAATTTCTTTCTTAATGGAATGGGGACTTGATTTTAGTTTTCATGTTTTTTATAACACCTTTACATGGTTTTTTGTGTTATGGACATGCTAGACATGTCTTTTAAAGGCTTCTTGGGGTGAAATTGTAAGATCTCATAGTTGGAATTGGTTGTTTGTTGTTCGGCTAAACCAATGCTAGCGATTCCTCGTATCACGAGGGGCAAAGCAAGATGAAGATGAAATGGAAGGAGTTGAACAAGAAATTGAATCATGCAAAAGGGGTACGAAGCCTGCAGGTGTGCAAACCGATAGAAAAGAAAGAGAGAAAAAAAAGTAAAATTGGAAGCATAGGAGGCTCGTGTGACTAATAAAAATCAAGAAAAAGTGGAGAAAAATAGAGACGGGAGGTGAGGAGCAGGAGCATGCCAATTGAGCTCGAGAGATCAATACTGTACACTAGAAAAATGAGCGCAAGTGGATGAAGTTGGTTCGATTGCTTGCAAGCTTGAGTGGCAAGCATGTCACACAAGCTTGAGTGGCAAGCATGTCACGATCTCGAGCAAGCGCACAAGGGAGTGATCAGTCGAGCAGATGAGACCTTTTGCAGGAGCGATAAGTGAACTCTATGATGATTTCTAGCTTCACCGGAGTTTGCTTACTAAAATTTAGTTTTTGCTTCCACTTTAACCATGCTCATGCTCATGCTCATCCTTCCATCTATTCTTTTCATGTGATTGAACTGACTGTGATTGATGAGATTACTTTTGACCATCTAGTTTTTAGTGAAACGGGATTTGTTGGCTTGAAAACCACAATGAGACATGTTTCTCAAAATTCTAGAGTGCCAAGAGTTTACAGTCTTAAAATGAGTTTTTTTTATGCACCAGGAGATTTGATGGAGGTCATTAAGTCATTCATCATTGCCTTTGTTATCCCACCGGCTATCAGATTAATATAGGAATTAGCTTGTAAATATCTTTTGGTTTAGTTGACATTATTTAATTTGTTACTGATATTTATTTGGTAATTTTTGATATTTTTATGTCATTTTGTAGTAAGTATAATATCTATTAAGTAAATGTCACGTCATGCTATTCCTGTTACCCGGCTTTTATGTATTTGAATTATTTCCTTCCTCCTTTGGGAGCCTTAGAAAGCATGTGAGATAGACGGTCTTTTATTACTGAAGTAATCCTTCCCCTTTCCTCCCAAATCCAATCGTTTAATCATAGGTATGTTTGCATGCTAACTAGAAGAGAATTATCAAGATACCATAAATGTTTATATGCATAAGTTTTCCTTCAATGATCTGACAGATACTTTCACGCATCTATGAATTCTCTCATCACATATATGATCAATGATGAACATCGATTGCATACCTTAGTTCACTTTGGCATATGTTGCACTTCTTTTAAAATATGAGGATTGATGTGGGTTTAAGTGTAAAGCTGGAGTTTCTTCTGTATCATTGGCTGTCTTCATCTTTAATCAATGGAATGAATTTTTGTTCTTTCAAACATGAAAAAAAAAAAAAAAAAAAAACCCTTGTTTTTGTTACAGACATCTTATAGACTAGCATCCAGTACAATGGTATTGACTCTCATGACTTTATTTATTGATTTTATTTACCTTTATGTACCTTCAAAAATATATTGCTACCTATCAGGTTCATGGTAAATTCATCTACTCGATTACAGAAAACGTGTTCAGTCTCTGTACTTTGCCAAATTTAGTTGGACTGCAGTATAAGCATGCACGATGTGGAGTTAAAGAGGTAAACTAGCATGTGAAGTTTTTATTCTATTTTTATGGCTACCATCCATCTAATGTTAATCTCATTTGTTTTTTGTTCTTTCAGGGAATCGTTTGCGGACTCTTTAGGTCTGCAAAAGTAAATTTCCACCCAAATGATGAAGAAGTAATCAAAGATACTGATAAAGTAAGAACAGTTCTTTATTCTGTTGTAATTTTTTTTTTTATTTCTAAAAACCAGTCGGAGAGGCATAGTTTCCTCATGCTCTAACTGTTTTTTGAATGTGTAAGCAAAAATATGCTTACATGCTTCTGTTCTTCTAACTAAAGTAAAACACTTCTTGAAGTTATGCTTGTCACACCCTGGTTTCGTAAGGCTGCATGCCCAACAACTCAGGATATGATCTAGATGTCAATATTAAGTGATACTGTACTATTATATAAGAGATTTGCAATCTTAAATGATATAGTTTATGAGAATTGAAACATGCATTATTCACTAAAAACTGGATACAATGAAATGTATAAAACAATTATTATTGGATATTTATGATGCATAAATCTTCACGTAGAATAGTATTTTTAATGAATTATATATTAATTTATTCATCTTTATTTTTTGAAGACTGTTTGTAAAGAATTTTGGTGATATAATAAACTAAGAATAAACACTCTACAAAAACCGTTTATATAAGTCTGTTAATAATGGCAAAAATATTTGTTCAAGCATGAAGGGATAAATATAGAATAGTATCTGTAGAAACTATAAATAATTTTATTTGTCTTCTTTCTAACATCACACTGCACAACATATATATAAAATAACAAACAAAAATAAAATAAGAATCCCTCTAAATTTGGAAACTCATAATTGAAGTATATTTTGAGATAAGAAAATAGTTTCCTTCCTAATGTAGATTTCCTATAAGGACATACTTCCACACTCCTTTTTAAGCTGAGTTATAGAGGTTATAAAAACCCAATTTGGTATTTAAATCAATGAAGTTGCATGGAGGTAGGGATTCAGTGAAGACATTAGAAGATGAATTAGAATGTAGATCAAGTGTATAATGCCACTACTGACTTTTTTAGAGATACAATGTCTATCAATCACAATATATTTGGTCTTGTCATGATGCATAGAGTTGACAACTTGGCATTCACAAAATATTTTTATAGGATTGAGCATGGAGCATCTCAATTTATTTAGTAACATTTGGATTTGCATTCCTTCACAAATTCCCTAAGCAAGTTTCTGAAACTCATATTTTGCACTACAACTTGAGACAACTGCTTGCTTCTTGCTAGTCATGTGACAAGAATTCCCCATACATAAGAACGATAACTAGATTTGGATCTCCTGTTCGTGAGTTCTCCTGTTCAATAAGCATCAATGTAAACTTCTACCTTCATGTTGCTTGATTTTTAAACAATAACCTTTTGCCAGGAATCTTTTTAAAAAAAACCTCAATATTTTGTAAACTATTTTCAAATGTTCTTCATTTGGACTATTCATATGTTGATTCACAATGCTCATCTAATAAGTGATATTGGATCTAGTTATAGATAAGTCATCTTACAAATCTCTATCATCTATCTTTTTTCATTGGTGTCTTTTCTCTTCCAGAATGTAGCCTTTTGTAGAAATCCATAAAATTTTCAACTTCTTTACACTCTATCATTCATGTCTCATTTAGTAGGTTTTGGATGTACTTTCTTTGGGATAACACAATTTCCATCTTGGACCTGACCACTTATGTGCCCATAAAATATCTCATAGTTCCTAGATACGTAATTTCAAATTCGGTTACAAGAATTTCCTTAATATTCCCAATCTCCTTTTCATCATCATCTGTCAGAATCATATTATCTACATAGATAATGGGTATAGCTTTCTTTCCTCTTTGTTTAAGCTTTATTAACAGTGTATGATTAACATTACATTTGATTTAACCATTCAATTTCAAAGTCTTGGCAAATTTTTCAAACCAAGCACGTGATGATTGTTTGAGGCAATAAATTGACATTCTTAGTTTACAAACCAATTTTTTTTAGCCATTTTTCAGTCATGGTGGGGTCTTCATATATATTTCTTCCTCAATATCTTCATTCAAAAAAGCATTCTTGATATTGAATTGGTGTCTGTTTCCACTCTCTATTCACTGCCAACGATAGAATAACTCCTACGATATTCATCTTAAGCATTGGTAAATCTCTTGACAGTCTATCCCATAAGGCTTTGTGAAACCTTTGGCCACCAACATAGCCACCTCTTAATGCTTTCATCTATTTTGTATTTGACATTGAACATTCATTTGCACCCGAAGGGTCTTTTATCTGATGGAAATTTTGTAAAGCTTCATGTGTCATTTAGATCAAGTGCTATACTCTTCAACTACCTATTTCCACTCTGGACATAGAAGTGTCCAAAACCATGACACTAACACTTAATGTCTAAGACAGATTTGGGAGTGCTGGTTGACTTCACCTATTCTTCATTCTGAACTAGTTTCTTTTATTATTGCTTTGGTTGGGATACTCCAATAAGTGAACTCTTAGTGCTTGATACTATGGTTGATCCTTATTCGAAGGGTGGTGTGGATCTGATATTGTGGTCTTGTCTCTCTACCTTCAGAGCTAGAGTTTGAACATGTAATATCCAATTAGGTTGTAATTGGATCGCATTGCCAATGGACAGTCTTAATTATCCCAAATATTGAACTATGGTGGTCTCCTCAGGCTCCATGAGCTCACACTTCACATAAGCTGCTCGAACTCCGTTGTATACTTCTCTTCAGAGAGATCTTTCTGTTGTAACTGGTGAAGTTTCAAGAACATATCTTGTCTGTAATATGCTGAGAGGAACTTGTGCTGCATCTCCCTCTTCGTCT
Source organism: Phalaenopsis aphrodite (assembly GCA_003013225.1). Lineage (NCBI taxonomy): Eukaryota > Viridiplantae > Streptophyta > Magnoliopsida > Asparagales > Orchidaceae > Phalaenopsis > Phalaenopsis aphrodite. Next base: position 2,586,648 of record NEWO01000019.1, on the reverse strand, counting down.
TGGATCAAGTTGTGATTTTATTTTTTTTACTCTCCCCGGCATAGGCGTTTCAAAATTTTTTCACTATAGAGATACACTCTTCTTTAACTTAGCGGTTGGCTATACCATTCTATCTGGTGAATATCTTTATATTCAAAGACAAGTTCCACTGCCTGGAGCCACTTGATGAACTTGTTCGAGTCCATGCACCCGCCAGTATTTAGCAAGTTAATATTCACTTGAAAATTCTTATCTGATAATTCATGTCAAAACTTTGGTTTATCGGTTCTTCTTTACTGAAAATTGTCTCGTGAAATAAATTTTCTTTCTCAACTTGATCTGGCGAGTCACTGTTGTGGGTACGGATAACTTCTCTATGTTGTTTCCTCTTAAAGGTGACAAGCTTGCAGTTGGGGGATTTTCCGCTGCATATACTCCATACTAAGTTCTTGGACAGCTCATTGATGATTTTTATTTGGCGGTATGTCGTCCGTTTCTACCGATTAGATTTTTAGTGAATGTAGGATTATAAATCAAAGGTTGGTTTTGATGGTGTAGGTGTTATGGTGGATTTTTGGTTTGTATAGGAATGTAGAAAGATTGTCTTCTAAGCCACTTGATGAACTTGTTCGAGTCCATGCACCCGTCAGTATTTAGCAAGTTAATATTCACTTGAAAATTCTTATCTGGTAATTCATGTCAAAACTTTGGTTTATCGGTTCTTATTTACTGAAAATTGTCTCGTGAAATAATTTTTTTTTCTTAACTTGATTTGGCGAGTCACTGTTGTGGGTACGGATAACTTTTCTATGTTGTCTCCTTTTAAAGGTGACAAGCCTGCAGTTGGGGGATTTTCCACTGCATATACTCCATACTAAGTTCTTGGACAGCTCATTGATGATTTCTATTTGGCGGTATGTCGTCCGTTTCTACCAATTAGATTTTTAGTGAATGTAGGATTATAAATCAAAGGTTGGTTTTGATGGTAGGTGTTATGGTGGATTTTTGGTTTGTGTAGGAATGTAGAAAGATTGTCTTAAAAAATTTATGCTTTATGGCTAAGAATGGTAGGAATGGTTTGGGTATTGTGGGAATTTTTTTCTGGAATTCTGGATTTAGTGCTAGAAAGACATCCCTAAATTAATCTAGGATTTGTTGGGCTCTGAGACTAGATGATAACATTCTAGGGCTTGTATAATTTATGGGAAAATACAGAAAGACATTAGGGAAGTTGTGGAATAGCAAAGGGAGGTGTATGTGTTTGGTCGAAAATACATGAATCTATTGTTTGATAACAGGTTCAACATAGTCAGCGGATGTACTGGCTTAAATCAGCAAGTTGGATGGTGAAATGACGAGGTGCGGGCAGCAAGGAGGTTCTACCACTTATTCCTAAACAAGATACAAAAGCATCACTTGCAAAAGGAAGATGATACATCACTCTGGAGCAAAATTTAGAAAAACGTCTCTCAATTCTTAAAATCAGAAAAATTGAAAGCTCGAACAGCTCAATACACATATATAAAATTTCCTTGATAGAAAATACGTACTTGAAAATTAGGAAATTAGAAAAGGACTAGAAAGGAAAGAAACAAAAACTGAAATTTTGCTGAAAATAAAATACATAGATAAAAAAGACACGTGCCTTTTCATTTTTGTGATTGTGGATGCTGCAGATTGCAGCTCGCAGCACTGCGGGAAACTCTTACGTTACACGTCATCCAAACTTTAAAATTTGTTCCTTCACAATCCTAAGACCACAGCCTATGAAACTTGTGCCCTCTAAAAAACATTTAAAGAAATGACGATTAAAAAAAGATTTTGAATTTCTCCTTTGCAAACTAATCAATTTTTTTATTAAATTAAATTGCTAGGTAACGAACAAGTACAACAAAGACATTTAAAAAGAAACGCTAATGCAAAAAGGAAAATATAACATCACAGAATGGGATACAAAATATTCATTTGGATCATCTAGCTTGAAGTCTAATAAAAAAAGTTGAGTAATAGATTTTTATTTGATTGCTACCTCTTTGGCTAAATGAACACAAAATTTTTTATCAACCAAATTTTTATTCATCAGGCTTCTTTGCCTTCTACTACATGTCAATTTGTCGGGAATGAGAAAGTTAAATTTTACTAAAGTTAATAAGAGCTAATGTCATGTCATATGTATTAATATATAATCAAACTAAAAATTCTATAACCAATAAGGACGTGCATGTATCCTTTGACTCGATTATTTGCTGCAAAATTTTGTTATTATATTATCCTCACGACCAAAAGTTATATATTCTTCACTGGTCAATCCATGAGTAGTGAACCATAAGTTGCATTTGATAGGACATGAAGCCTCTATTAGCCAAAGTAGTTTAAATTGACCTATTTGGGAAGTTTCTACCTTAGGTCTTTGATATCCTTTTATAGAAAATGCAACACATGATTTGTTGTAACATTTTTTTCATTTAAGTTAGGCGGACGATCTCTTCTAAGTAAATCGGGGACATATCAACTTGTGATAATGGAATCATAAGATCTTAATTGATTTGATCTTCATTCTGCCACCATTTGCTCTAAAGCTTACATTTGATTATTCTCTTTTCCAAATTAAAGTGTTACTACTATAAGCTTTGTATTTAGTGCCTACCAACTAACCTTAATCAAACTCTCCCTTGATCGAGAGATCTAATTAATCATAGTGGCTCACATCTATAAAAAATCTCAAAACCAATAATAAAGTTTTAGCTAAATATTTTTGTAATGTTTTATTTTATATTTGATTTGTCTTTTGAAAATTCAGCCTAGAACAACTCTTCTATATTCATATTATATTAAAAGACCCAGGTGAGCTTTTTCATAGCCCACAATTAACCTAAGTTTTCATTATATAAGGGGAACCATTTATTTTCATTATATAGGAGCGTCATTATATGACAAAAAATGTTAGATATAAGAAAGGATTTTAACTTGTATGAAAACATTTTTTTCAAGTTTTAATCTAAGTGAAAGAAAATGAAAAAGCTTGTTGTAAAACTTAAAGCTTTTTCATGGCCGACAAACAACGATTGCTGCACATGCTCCCCCTTCATTTCCTTTTTCTCCTATTCCCTCTTTCCTTTTCTCCTCTATCCTTCTTAGTAGTTGCTAATTCTGAATTTCTATTATTTTTATTGGTCTTTGCCTATTCTGAATACTTCATATTATAATCCTTGCCTAAATTATGAATTCTTATTATTTTTATTCACTTTTTTATTTTAAAATATTGCCTAAAATAAATCCCAAGCCTCATTATAAATAAGAGTTGGTATGCTTGGATTTTCTCAGTTTTGAAGTTTAAGTGATTTCTTAACTCAAATTAACGTTGTTGGCATTGTTCCCTTCAAGGGTTGTATTCGAAGGCGAGGAAGTGCTTCGACTGTCCTTCATTCTACATGGTGACCATCTCCAAGGGTCTGAGTGGTGCTACGACTTTAGCTTGACCCCGACAAAGCATTTGTCTTACCATACTTTTGTTTCCCTGCTGTCATTTCATAATCCAGCCACCGTAGTTACCGGCATTGCTCCTTCCTTCAAAACTCCTTCTGGTTGTTGTCTTCCTCATTGGCCACCTACCAGCAGCCTTTCCAGCTCTTCCCTACTCTTGGCCAACTCTTTCTGCAGCCCGCTAGCCTTGTTGCACCCTCTAGTTCCTTTCCAGCAGGTCGTCGGTCCTCTCCAACACCTCCAGGCCACTTGTCCGACTCCTCCGAGCAGCCACCAGCCTTCCCGGCCTTTTCCCCGCGGTCTTTAACACCACTGTTCCATTCTCGCTCTATCGTACCCATCACAGAGAGCTATTTTTGTTTTATGTTATTGCCTTTTCCTTAATTTCAGCAATCCTCATTATTGTTTAATGTTTACCTGTGTTATGTTATTTCTTATTGAAGAGTCGTCATTGTAAACTTGTGGTGTTCCGTAATTAGTTGCAATTTGAGTCGTGGTTTGAGTTTTCCTCTCATATTATTTAGTATTAGAGGTAGCCCAACCCTAGTTCTATCCTAGGGATCTCTAGCATCCGTCATAAACCAAAACTCTTTCCTATCACCAGATATCCTTTCCACAACCCAAACCCTAACCCCACCAAAATTTTTCGTTCGTATTCTTTAATCCCTTGCCATGCCACCATTGAGATACATACCCGAGCCTTCACGAGAGGAGATACTTCGGTGGTGGATTACGTATGTGGAAGATGAAATCCAATGGGAGGCTACTATCGACCGTGAATCGAAAGGTTAAAGGGCGGAATGAAAAGATGTGAAGAAGCGGGAAACACATCGTTAGTTCCTACCAACTTACTACCGCTAAAAGTTACGGATCCTGGCTTCTAAAGTGGAGAGGCTGCAACACCAAGTGACCTCCTAGTTACTATTCAGCGAAACCAATCCAAAAGTTTGTCGTTGCCAGAAAATGTTCTAAGTGTCACGAATTTGGATATGTTTAAGTAGAATGCACAATCAGGAGAGTGCTCTACTTCACTGAGCAGAGTATCATCAAAAAATTTGATAAAGATACGACATACACTAAAAATAATGTGGACGTAAACAAGAACCTGATTTCAGTTGAGGAGGATAATATACACTTAGTCCTAGCTGAGCACGAGGAAGAGACACCACAAATTCCAGTTGACCACGAGAAGAGATTCAAACTGAGATAATAGTCGTGTCTCTAGAAGATAGTGACTCGGAGGTAATGGGCAGTCCAACAATGTATGAGATTTTGGTGCCTCGAACTAATATTTTGCAGACTTTTAGAGGAACATCAGCACGCCCGACCTTGGATATCTACAAGGGTTACGAGTTTAAGGAGCTAACCAAAAATACAGGGCCACTACAGATTAGAGCATTGCTTATTTTCCAAATGTATAGATCCCTTTTTTGAGTTACCCTTACAAAGGGATGTCCAATATGCCAAAAATGAGGTCATTTTGTGCCATGTCGGAAATATCACGTGGAGTCATTCAAAGGTTATTTTCTGTTCTGCATGACACTCCTCGTCAGATGTTTAGACAAGAAAGATGAACATCAGTTTTGTAATGGAGATGAAAATTTTTTTAATGGGGTCCTGGTTCTATCAGTATTGAAGAGGCCTCTCTTGAGTGGGTGTTGGTGAGTGGGGTGTTGCTCGCCACAAATTTCATCCCCGAATTGATCCCTCCTTTCATACCAGTTCCTCTGTTATACTCAGTCGATTACAAGGATTGGAAGAAGCAGGATACCACTTGAATGGTTCGATACTTGTGCAATGAGAAAACTTGTTTTTCTACAGTTCCAGCACAGGGCGTGCTGAAGGTGAACGGATACATATTCTACCAAAATGTGTTTTGGAACAACAACGTCTAGAAGATCGACCTGCTAGTGAACTATAATGTCTCATTCACGTTCAACGTTGCCGACCTAACACTGTACTACAAGAAATTAGAAGCTTCGACGAACGAGGTCGAAGCTCCCCCAACCCAGGAGACTTACGCAGGGCTATGGGGGTCGGCCTGTTCTCAGTCCAGCTTGGCAAGCTCGACTGGCCGGTCCTCAAGGAGTGGGTTGCAGCCCATGCTCCCCCCTTCCCTTTTTTTCCCTCTCTCTTTTTCTCATCTTTCCTTCCTAGTACTTGTTAATTCTAGATTTCTATTATTTTTATTAGTCTTTGTCTATTCTGAATTTTTCATATTTTAAGCATTGCCAAAATTATAAAAGTTTTTTATTTGTATTCTCTTCCTTATTTTAAAACATTGCCTAAAATAAATTTTGAGTCTCATCATAAATAAGAGGTGTTATGCTTGGAGTTGTTAGTTTTTGATGTTAAGCTAATTCTAAATTTAGATTGTCGTCGTTGTTGTTCCCTTCAAGGGCTATATCTGAAGACGGGAAAGTGCTTTGGCTGTCTCTCGTGTTTGGTAGTCTCCAAGGGTCTGATTGGTGCTCCGACTATAGCTCGACAAGGCATTTATCTTACCATACTTCCGTTTTACTGTTGTCATTTCAGAATCTAGCCACCAGAACCCCCTCTTCCACTGCTACCAGCCACCTTCCTTCTCCCTTCCAGCCACCGTAGCCCCTCTCGCATTGCTGACAACCCTGCTCCTTCCCTCAGGACTCCTTCCAACTGTTGTCTTCCATATCGACCACCTACCAACAGCCTTTCCAGCTCCTCACCGCCTCTGGTCGGCCCTCCCAGCAGCCCGCCAGCCTTGCTGCCCCCTCTGATTCCTTTCCAGTAGGTCGTCTGTCCACTCCAACACCTTCAAGCCACCTATCTGACTCCTAGCAGCCACCAACCTTCCCAACTTTTTCCCTGCGGCCGCCAACACCGTTGTTCCATCCTCGCCCTGTCGTATCTGTCGTAAAGGTTTTGTTTTATGTTATTGCATTTTCCTTAATTTTAGCAATCCTTATTATTGTTTACTGTTTACCTGTGCTATGTTATTTTTTGTTGAAGAATCGTCATTGTAACTTTGTGGCGTCTCGTAATAATGGTTGCAATTTGAGTCATGGTTTGAGTTTTCCTCTGGTATCATTGGGACTGCAAGGAGGTATGATTTGGGTGGGAGCAATGTTGAAAGGAAGGGAAGGTGGCTGGCAGGCAGATAATTGCAAGAAACAACCCAAGGGTTGTGCATGCAGTTGCTGCAAGGTACGGCGGCAGGGACAACAACAAAGAGTAGATGGATGGCGGTAAGAGCAATTGAAGAATATGGTAGGGAGGAAATTGGAGAGGATGCAACACCACATCAGAACGGGAGACAACTATAGCACCGCTTGTCGTTAGATACAACCCTCACAAGTTAAAACAAAGACTTCTACATAAATCTGAAATGAAAACTCACTAAAACATAATCCTACATCAGCGAATGCACACATATATAATAGCTAATAGATAAATAGGAAGGGAATATTTACTGTTTTTAGCAGCAATCAGAAAGGAAGGAGGAAGAAGCGACAAACAGGGAAATAAGGGAGGCGTTAGCGATACTTCCCACCCCTTGGGAGTGGAAGAAAAGCTAGTCCAACCTTCTGTTGGACCGAAAAACTCCAGGCTGAACCAATTGGCTTGTTCCACCATTCCCCCAAGCTCCCCGCTTGGTCGGTTCCGCTTTTCTTACGAGCCTTGCGTTCCTCCCAACTTCGCGTTAGTCTCCCGATGTTGGGGGAGCTTCAACTTCATTCGTCAAAGAAATCTTAGCAGCACTTGGATCCCACTGGTGACTGTGTCGTTCCCCAGGGCACTTGAGGTTCTTTCCCAACTCAGAAACAAGCGTACACATCAGTCCAATCTTCTAAGAGTCTACTTCTGAACTGAGTATGGATGTCTCGCCTTGTTATTCAACACTCCCAAGGTCATTCACAGTCTGTTTAACCAGATCTAAGGTGAGGGTAATTGGAATATCCCCGCACAGTGGTGGCGCTGGTGGTAAAGTATCGACCATGATATTTTGAAATCCCTCTATCGTGCTTTTCCCATGTTGAGAGTTGGTATCTCATTCTCCTCATTTGTTGTCGCCACCAAAACTGGTCCCACTGATGCTGCTTGTTGGCAAAGACTCGTGTGATCTCGGGCTCCATCAAAAGTAGGTTGACACTTTTCCCATCATTAGTGGAGTATGTGTCCCTGAATCCATTGTGTTGAGTTCTTCGGTCAAACTGTCATGGTCTCTCCAACAAAAGGTGGTTGACATTCATAGGGAATACATCACACCACACCTAATCCTATAGCGGGCTCCCGATTGAAAATTCCACTAAGCCACGTTAAAGAATATGTCTGAGAGTGACTTTGGATCTTGAGACCCAACTTCTCTACCAGCTACATGGATGCCACATTCTTGTTGCTCCCCCCATCGATGATGAAACTACATACCCTTACGTTCATCGTGCAGCGAGTGTAGAAGACTGGTGAAGCCACTGCGAATCTCTCGTATCCTTAGCCTGTACGATTCATCTGATCGCAAGTTCTTCTCCTTTGTTTGGTGGCAGATGGCACACCTCACCGTGATTAGATGGTGGATATTTTCTCTGCAGCTCTTTCCTCATTTTCTTCCACTTGTAAATTTTATCACTGCCACTCTTTTCCTTTGTGCAACTTCCCCCACCACAATGAGGCGCTCTTTTTCAACTTGATGACAGCTAGTTTCACCTTTCTATTTTCTGACACTTTCTTATACTCGGAGATTCTTTCAACACCTTTTAGTCATTCAATGAAATCATTTGTATCCATAATCCCATCAAACTCTGGCAGATCTACTCTGATGTCGATGTTTCTATGCCCTTCAATTGGTTTCTCCTCTGAAATTCTCTTTATGGAAGGGACTTGGATACCCCTCTCCAGGCCTCCTCTAATACTGGATTCCGTAACGACATGATCAGTCTTCTTCATCGCTGAAATTCTCCCTATGGAAGGGATTCAGATCCTCCTCTCTTTCTCCCTTTTGACTCTCCAGTTCTCGATCGAGGGTACCTCCCCTGGGTTATCTCATCAATCTCCGCAAGCTTTTGTTGAAGATGACAATGCTCGTGTCGTATTTCTTTTCAGGTCGGCTCGGACATATATCTTCTTGGTGACATGATTAGGGATTGGGATTTATGGAAGAGGAAATGTTTTTTGGTGGTAGGAAAGCATTTTTTTGGTTTATGGCGGAGCTAGGAAGCTCTAGGATAGGATTAGAGTTAGGTTAGCTCTGATATCAAATTATACCAACTCAAACAACAACAAAAATAAAATTGTTATTGCTTAATTCAAATAGGGTTACAATGACTCTTCAAACATGAAATAAATGATAGCAAATATAAAACGACACAAGCAAGCATCCCTAAAGTGTATCATAGAGTTGTGGAGGTCAGCTAGGTGGTTCGGGATGGTTGGCGGGGGTGGTGGTAGCAAAGGTATGCTGGTGGCGGAGAGGGGAGAGGGGGAAGTGTAGAAATGCATGGAAAACAAGTTAGGAGGTTGTCCTGGGTGATGGCAGTGAGGAGTGGGGATGGATAGCGAGAGGACAACGGGAAGGAGGTGTTTTTTGGCTGTCCTGGGTGGCAGTGGCGCAATGGGGAGGTTGGGACAGCTGAGAGGAGCTGCGATATGGACGGCAGTAATACTGGAAGGGTGGGGAAGGTGGCTGACAGGTGGAGAACTGCAGGAAACAGCAGCCCAAGGGCTATTGCGGGCTGCTGCAGCAAGGTACATCGGCAGGGACGGCGGCGAAGAGCGGCTTGCCAGCGGTAAGAGAAGGTGAGGATGATGGTAAGGAGGAAATCATAGAGTACATAACTTCACCTCAGAGCAGAATATAGTCGGAGCACCACCTGTCGTCAGATACAGCCCTCACAAGGGAAAATAAAGACTTCCACATAAATTTGAATTGAAAACGCACCAAAGCATAACCCTAATTCAGCAAAAACACGCATATATAGCAGCTAATAGATAAAATAGGAAGGGAAGGTTTCCCCTTTTGGGCGGCAACCAGGAAAAAGGGAGGAAGAAGTTGCAAATAGGGAAATAAGGGGGGCGTTGGCGGTACTTCCCACCACTTGGGAGCGGAAGACTGGTTGGTCCAGCGTCCTGCTGGACTGGAAAACTTAACGCTCCCCTAAGCACTGCTTGTACAATATTTGTATGAATAAGAAACCAAATGAGTGAACCTGAAATGGAGATGTGAAGGTCTTGGTTCTTCTGTTAGTCTTATCGCCTACCCTAAGTGAGGAGTAGCTATTCTTCTTCCCTCTTATTTTGTGTTAAATTGGCCACTCAATCGAGTGTACGAGTTGAAACCAAAAGCCATGATTTGCTGGCGCAAAAATGTAGTAACAAGAATTAAGCAATGCTTTCATGCTAAGTGGCGTGCAGCGTGCTTAACAACAATGGTTACAAATTCAGGTTGTGTAGTGTCTAGTCACATTCAATACAAATATGAAAACTATGTAATGGCATGCCCTATTGGTAAATTCAATCAATCTTGAACAATTCCCATAACAAATGAAAAGGGAATGCTCCAATACAAATATGAAAACTATGAAATGGTATGCCCTATGGATAAATTCATGCAATTTTGAACAATTTCCATAACAAATGAGGGGAATTCCTCAAACTCTGAAGGGAACTAATTGTATTCTAATTTTTGGAGTTCATACGATAACTATTTGCAAAATCTTCAAAATAAATAAATAAATCTAATAGTGATCATACTACTAAAAAAAAAGTCCGGATGTAACTGGTTTTATTATCCGCTAACATGCAAAAGTTACCTTCCATGAGTTGTAGTGCTTGTGTCATATCCTTATTGGCATTAACAAATTCATATGTTTTATATTATAATTCCATTTATTTTGTAGATTTTGCTTATAGCACCTGTTTTGGGGAAACAAAAACCTCAAATTTTGCTCCCTCAAACTGCTTCTATGGAGTCTGGTGCTTCTGGAAATCAGAAGGTTGCAGAAGAAGGGACCTCATCTATGATCCTTGAGTTGAGGAAAACACGCTTTGACAGGATTGCGAAGCGTCCTTCCAAATCAACATCCAAGGTACAATAGGATTGATAATTTTCTCTCAGAAAAACTCTCATTAGATCTGTTGCTGAATCTGTTTGTCTTTCTCCAGGCAAGTGATTGGAATCTTGGACCGAAAGAGTGCATCCTTATGGTTGGATGGAGGCCAAATGTTTGTGAAATGATCAAGGAATATGATAGTTATCTTGGGCCTGGCAGTATAGTGGTATTTTACCAATCTACAATAATTCTAGAGCTTAACTACATCTGAAATACCAGCTCATGGTTATGAATACTCAAATGCATTTACTGATATCTTCCCGTATGATGTTCTTATATAATTAGTTTTAACAGTCTGATGAGAACAAAGCTTTTGATCTTTACATAAGATGCCCTTTTTGTATTATACTTGGTTTGCTCTATTTTGGGCTTGCACTTAATTTCCTATATTACTGCAGTTTCCAATAGCTTGTTATATTGTTTCTTCTTCTGTGCATGCATATGTCTTGGATTAAGCTAGTATCTAAATGAATGAGCTAAGTAACAAGCTATGCCTTCTAAGATTGAGATCAGGATAAGTTGGGCTGAGAACAAATTGAAATCGTTCGTGATCTATATTTAGATGCATGTTTGTATTGATGGATGTATGCATTGGTTTGTCTTTGTATCATATATGTAATTTGGTTTTTACGCTGATTTCTGTTTGGATTCATGTGTTTATTCATGAATGCATGTATGCGTGCATGAATATATGTATGCATGTATGCAAGGGCAGATACACGCTTGTTGATCCAAAAATTTGGAGGGCTTAACATTAAAGATTTACCAACTATAAATATGATATTGTTATAGGGTTTTAAGAAGGAGTATGAGGATAAAAATTAGTGTTGGGAATGTTTCGAGAATAATAAGAAGGAAAATAATCTGAGAATTGACAAGGATTGGAGGGAGAAAACCTATTGTGGTTGTTGTTCAATAGGGAAATAATAGGGAAACACCAAATGGCATCAATTTTGATGAGGTACAATTGTCAGAGAGTATTCAAAGGAGAAAATGTTACGACTCTTCAAATAGGAAAAAGCAGATAAAGTAATCTCCAAATAACTTTATCAAAGCAAAGTGTCCAAACCACGCTCTAAAATAACATATTTATACTAAGACATGAAGCATATCTTAATTTTAATTGAAAATAAGGAAAAATAGGGGCCCACAGAGCCGCTTCACATCTTTAGGCTGGATAATTCCTATAACGGCAATACCATGTGGAAAAAATCCCATCTCTATTTGTTAGGTAGACAGTGGAGACCCCTTTCAACATTGTGATATCAGTTTCATTCTCCTCGAGTAGAAAACATCTTGTCATCATTACCTGGGTCATTAGATACCTTGTTGTGAAACAATAAATATAGGCCAATAGAAGTTCTCTTAAACTAATAAAGAGGCCGATACTGCCCATATGATTTGTCCTGAGAATGAATCCAAATCTCATAGAATTTCCATAAGTAGAGTACAAATCATTCAACACTTTAAAGCATGTTACATTCAACTCTATAGTAGTGATTAGGCATTAGCTTTCTTATGCTTACTCTGAACTTTTTGTTAGAGCACTAAATGGACTGAAGAAAGGAACTCCACCCAAGAGGCATTTCTATCCTTCAACTTGCTCGAACTATTAAAGAATCTTAATCTCCATAATCAGTATAAAAATTGAAGTAATTCGCTAACAAATAATGACTCCAATGACTAAGAACTTTTATTGTGGCATAAAACCCCATGTCGGTGGTGGAATATTTTTGCATGGAGTCATTCAACTTCTAACTAAAAAAGGCGATATGATGTCCACCTTGACTGAATATAGCTCTAATTCTTACATTGAAGCATTACACTTTTTCGAATTCTCAATTAAAATTTGTTGGGGCTGTGATATGGACCTGAGTAACTTGCTTCTTCTAATTATCAAAATTAGCATGTGCTTCATGTGACCAAGTGAATATGTCTGACTTGAGAAGCACTGTGTTTTATGAAAGTAAAAAATCACAAAATTTTTTATGAAAGCTCATAAAATTTGGTTCATCAACCTCATAAAGGTTATCGGGATGTTGGAGAGGCCAAAAGATATGACTATCCACTCATATAGTCCATCCCATATCTTAAAGGCAGTCTTTCACTCATCCCCGAGTCACTTCTGAATTTAATGGTAGCCACTATTTAAATAGTTTTTTTGAAAAGAATGTTAGCTCCATTCACTGATCCAACAAACATTTAATCTTAGAATTGGAAAGTGGTACTTAATGGTGATCTTGTTCGTCGCCCTGCTATCAATGCACATGTCACTTGATCCATTTTTTTGGCACAATTAAGGCTAGTATAGCGCACATACTAGTCTTACAAATAGTCCTCTAGTTATTAGATCTTCAACTTATTTGTACAACTCTTTTTTACTCTATTGTTCGCATCCGGTAGACTGGCCGCTTGGGAAGGAGGTGGTAATCCAAGTGGTAGGTTGTTACGACCCAGCTCGGGTTTGGAATTAACCAAGACAATAACAGACACTCGGATGGTGAGAAATAAACTTTTTATATTCAATTACTATTTAGCAAATGAAAGATTCACTAATTAAATTAAATTAAAATAATATATTTAAATTTACTTCGTTACTGACTATTTTTATTTTTTATAAACATTATCTCTTTTATTGTTAATTTTTTAGTTAATTAAATTAACCTAAAAAATTAGTTTAAAAATAATAATAGTTAGCTAAACAAGTCAGTGAATACTCATACTCCTAAACTATAATAATACAAGAAAAAAAGTAATATGAATGATAGTTTGGTTTAAAATAAATTAATATAAATATTTACGATGTTATTCAAAGAATTTTGTTATATCAACAGCATGTCAATATCATTTGATATATGTATAACTGTCACATGAGCACCATCAAAAAATTATTCTATTTAAGATACTTCAATATCAATTTCTTTTTTCATATACGTGCATGAGTACCTTAGTGTTCCCCCACTAGTATCATACAGAGGTGACTCCATCATAATCAATCATACACATACTAAAATATAATAAAATAATATTTTCTAATAAGAAATATTTCATTCTCATTTGCATAGCTGTCAATATACTTGTACATGATTCAATATCCACATATATAGCACACATGTCATTCTTACAATATGAACAAAATTCATTAGAATCATAAATCATAGGTATGCAATGCTATAACAGTAAATACATTGGTCAAGAAGAAACAAAATATTACTATAGCAAAGAATATAAGTACTCACCTCGATGAAAAATAATTTGTTCATGAGCTTGTCTTAATCTCGATTCTTTTAAAATTGAAAGTTTAAAATAAACATGACATTCATATTAAAATTTAACTTGTATATGTTATTACAAATTTAAATTATATAATTAGCTATAAACTCTGCATTAGTTGAGTTTAATATTTTTTTATATTTTACTCTATGTAATCATGTTTGTTTTTCTATTTAAAATAGGTATATATAAGTGTGTGTGTGTGTGTGTGTGTGTGTCACGAATGATGGTTGTTCGGCTTTGATATTTACTCGATTTTCAGCTACAAGTTTAAAGGAGGAACGCTCGCTGACGTCCTCCTCGTACCGACGACATCTCACCCGCAGTCCATGACGCTCGCTAGCAGCTCCCCGTCGCGGCTCGCGTCGTGTTCGATATCACTCCACTGCTCGCGTCTTCGTATTCCTCGATACCTCCACTGCTCGTGCTCGATATCGCTCCACGCCTCTATCGCCCTGCCTGACATTCACCGAAGTTTGCCTGTTTCCAGCGGCTCTCCTAGCTGCTCTGGAGATGGCTCCACAATGTTCCACAATCTTTTCACGAGGCTCTTGAAAGTGGTGGTGAGCACACTTTCATTAAAAAACTTGGGAAAAAAACGATAAGTCTGCTCTTATTCTCACAGAGATTGAAACCAGTATTCTCCGATCTTCTTGGTGTTTTGCTCTAGTGAGGAAATTTATTTATGTTCACCCAAAACTTTAGTTCATTCGGAAAGATTTTGATGCTATGAAGCGGTTGGACAGTTGGAATATTGGTTTACTTGACGGTTGACATATACTTATTCAATTTTCTCACGATATCGATTAAAATTGCATTTTTTTCTCGAAAAGTTATCAAGAACGACAACTGTTTTATGAAAATTTTGAAATTGACTGTTGATTTTGATCCAAAAGCGGAGTTTTCTATCATTCCTGTTTGGATAAAGTTTCTGGTGTTAAAATTACATTTGTTCAATTTGGAAATTCTATAATATTGAAACGGGTAATTGAAACGGGATATTACAAATAATATGTTAAGTGGTTTTCCTTTTTCTCTTCTTAGGTTCATCTTTTCTTCTCTCCCGGGTAATTGAAACGAGACATTACAATCTTCTCTACTTATAAATATTTTGTCCTTAAAATTTAAAGTTGGATCCCAACTCATCTCTCCTTGAGCAGTTTGACATGTACTATCCATAAGTTTTCTATCGGTCTCCCTTTTTTCTATGATTTCGGGTGTAGTCATATGCCTGAATGGATATACCCTATTGGCTCTTTGATCAACATTAAATTAATTAATCATAAACATTCGCTCTGATATCACTTTTGTCATGACCTGGCCTGGGACTTGGAATTAATCAAAACGGAAACAAGTAGTCGGATGGTGAGAAATAAGCTTTCTATATCCATTTACTATTTAACAAATGAAAAAATCATTATTAAACAAGCGGTGTGCATCTTCTGTAAACATTGTCTCTTTTATCATTCATATTTTAATTAATTAAAATAACCTAAAAGGTTAGTTTAAAAAAGCAATATGCATGTCAGTTAAGTTTTTAAATAAGTTAAGCTTTCATAATCAATTCACTCAAAGGACGAGGCTTCAATCCTAAATGTTGTGGGCTTATAAAGAGATGGTTGGCTTGTAATAAGTATAACATACTCATCAATGGGAACACTTGTGGATACTTATTGGCATGCAGGGCATTAAATAAGGCGATCCCTAATCACCTACTATTTTTATACGTGCATCTAATTATTTTTGTCGTTTGGTGAATAAGTTGCAGGAATCGAATCCCAAAATTCAAATCAGCCATAAAGCAAAGATGATGATTAGTTACCTTGCTTATGTGGATGATGCTATTATTTTCTTTAATGTTGGAAAAACAGCAATCAGGAAAACATATTCTTTGTTGGAAAGATTTCAAAATCTTTCAGGTACGAAATTTAGTGAAAGAAAATGTTACTTATATGTGAGGAAACGTGTTTAAAATGAGATGGCACTTTGGATGGGGACTTGCGCGGGCTTTTCATTGGTTGAACTCCCAATTAAATACCTTAGTGTTAATTTATTTAGAGGCAGAAGGAAACGGACACAGATGGATTCAATGGTGGAAAAAATTAAAAAACGCATAGATGATTAGAAGAATACTTCTCTGTAATATGGTGGTCGTATAACTTTACTCAAACGTGTTTTAAATACTATTCCTCTGAAATGCTTTACAAGTGTTACAATTAAAATCTAGCACTCCACATGCTTTATAGAAATTCTTTAACAGGATTTTGTGGGCTGGTGATAAAAGCAAGAAACATTGGGTGGGCCGGTGGAAATTGTGCAAGCCTGTACATGCTGGGGGCTTGGGTTTAAAGAGCTTCACCATATTTCAGAGGTGAACAACATTAAAATGTGGTTTAAGTTTAGAGCAAGGGAATCATTGTGGACCATTTTTATGCATGAAAAATACTGCAGAGACCAGCACCCCTCTACTATTTCTGTGAAGGTGGGAAATTCTAAAACTTGGAAGCCCATGCTTAAGGCTAAGACTTGGGCTGAGAAGTACCTCTATTGGGATATTGGAGATGGTAGGATATCTTTTTGAAAAGATAATTGGGCTTTGGAGGATTTAAACAGTAGTATACATGATGAAACTTCTGATTTTACGGTGGCTGACTTTTGGGTAAATGGGAAATGGAATATGTGATTGCTCAGGGAGAAGGTGGGAATTAATAATGCGGCCTACATCTCCAAAATTCCTATAGATAGTACTAGACATTATAAACTAATTCTTAAATTGTCTAAAGAGCAATCATGTGCCAAGGCACGTTCTTGTAATCGGGTGGATTGGGGTAAAATGATTTGGTGCAAGGCCCTGTCTCTTTCTATGTCCTTCTTCCTTTATTTCCAATTGGTGCCTTATGATGATATTTTGAAATTGAAAGGATGAAGCTTCCTTCTCAATGCCTATTATGTAAAGTGGAGGATAGTGCTTTGCATCTTTACTTTAAGTGTTCATTTTTAATGAGAATCTGGAGAAGTTTGTGAGGAATTTTCCAGACTTCCATTCCAGCTTGTTGGATGGGTTTGGAACACTGCTTTGAGGCTTGGAATCCACAAAAATTGAAGAACCATATATTGGAACTCATCCCCTACATTACCATCTAGTTTATCTGGATAGCTCGTAATTCTTGTAAACATTTGGGAAGCCATATAAGGGAGAACCAGATAGTAGCTAATGTTCTTGCTTATATATATATATAATTGTGATGTATTCTATCACTTACCCATCTTATTACAGTGGCATACAATACTTTAACTCTATTGTGGGGGCACAGGAAAGGAGAGGGAGTCAAAAGCAGACCAGACTTGTTTTTTGGTTTATGCTGAAGC
Organism: Phalaenopsis aphrodite; assembly: GCA_003013225.1. Classification (NCBI taxonomy): domain Eukaryota; kingdom Viridiplantae; phylum Streptophyta; class Magnoliopsida; order Asparagales; family Orchidaceae; genus Phalaenopsis; species Phalaenopsis aphrodite. The sequence goes on along the minus strand of NEWO01000019.1, from coordinate 2,569,462 downwards.
TGAATTGGGTGAAAGTGAATTCTGAAGGAAGCTGGGGGGTGGGATGGCTGGTGCTGGGGGTATTTTTCAAGATTACAGAGGGAAGTGTTTAGGCTTATGTGCTTCATTCTGTGATGCTAACAATGCTTTGGCAGCCGAAGCTTAGGTTGTTTGGATCGCAGTGAAGATTGCATATATTGCTAACTGGAATTGTTTGCAGGTGGAAGTCGACTCTCTCCAGCTTGTGGACTATTTTACAGGGAAGGAGGCACCTTGGGACATTAATATATGCTTAAAAGAATTGCACGGGTGACTAAAGAATTGAATATTGTTTGGAGTTTCATATACAGAGAAGGAAATGGCCATGCTCACTGGTTGGCTAAGATGGGTGCAAAGAGTTTAGAGGCTTTTGTGGGGCAAATTCCTCCTGCACAACCATGCAGGTTGATACATGGTCACTACATGGGAATACCATACATTAGACAGTAACTTTTTGGAGATTTTTTATTTTTTTGGATACCGGTTATAGATATTCAATTTTGTTGGGTGAGTTGTGCTCTTTGGGGGTAGAACCTTAGGTTTTATTTTTGGGTGAATTGTATTGTTGTTGAGTATAGACGGATCTACCTTCAAGCTTTTGTAACCATATTTGATATCAATAAAATTCCCTACAGGGTTCCTTAAAAAAAAGATTTTAAATAAATTAATATAATTATTTACTATGTTATTCAAGGAATTTTACTATAACAATAGCATGACAACATCATTCAATATATGTACAACTGTCACAGGAGCACCGTTCAAAAATTATACTACTTAAGGTATTTCAATATCATTATCATTTTTTATACACGTGCATGGGTACCATAGGGTTCTTCATACTATCATAAAAGAGTGAATTCATCTTGTCAATCATACTCATACAAGCATATGATAAATATTTTCTAATAATAAATATTTATTTCGCATTTGCGTAGCACTTAATATATTTGTACAAGATTCAATATCAACAAATTGAGCACACATGTCATTCTTACAATATAAACAAAATTCATTAGAACATAAATCATGGGTATGCAGTATTATAACAATAACAGTAAATGTATTTGGTTGATAAAAAATAAAATATTACTATAATAGAAGAATATGAATATTCACCTCGATGGCAAATGATTTGTCCTTGAATTTGTCTTAACCTCGATCCTTTTAAAATTGAAAGCCTAAAATAAACATGACAGTCATGTTAAAACTAAATTTTATAGTTTATGCTATTACAAATTTAATTAATAAATTAATTTAACAAATTTTATTAAAACTAGTCTTCCTCAGTCAAGAGCCCTAAACCATGCGAACGAAGAGGTTTTTTTCTCTCACGTGATTCCGCCAGGATCACACATCTTCTCCTTCTCTGTTTGAGTGCTCCTTCAATCAAACTCCAAGCACTCACACTTCTTCTCTTGGCTCGGTCACGTCATCACAAACATTCAATCCTCTGTCTCCCAGTTCCTCTTCCCCACTCAACAGAGACGCTTCTTCCTCCTTTGGCGTCTACTTCTCTCAAATTAGGGCGCTACAACGCGGTGCTAGGCTCTCGTCATTCTACCTTTAGTCGCAGCTCGACTCTGCAAAGAAATGCGGCGATCCTCATATTCCTTCGATCATAGTGCAGGAGGTTATTGTGTCGCTTCTTCAGGTAAGAAAACACGCAATACATTCTCGTTCTTCTTTCCTTTGCTCTCTGTTCGCATGCACTAGAACTCTCGCATCTCGCATCGATTTATAGGGTGAATTTTTTTGTCTGGCTTCCAACCCCCTCGCTTCCTCTCTCCTTTGTTCGTCTGCTCGACTCCTCTTTTCCTCTTTTAAGTTGATTATTTCTTCTCTGTCGGATAGCTGAAACAGGACGTTACATAGTTTGTCTAAAGAATGCCTTTAAGCTCCTCCAATAAAGGGACTATCCTAGATATCAGCTCCTTCATCTCTTTGCCCTCCAATATCACCAATGCTAGTTCCAATGGTGCCTCTCTTACAGCCTGTAAAAATATAGTGTGTGGCAGGATAACTTTCATCTCTAACTACCTATTAGCTTTGATTTCTTTAATGACAAGTATAATATTCCTTTCTTGATGAATAATTAAGTGCTCGGTCTGAAGAATTTGTTAAATCATAAGTATCCCATCATCATCTACATGTAGCTCTCTCTCTCCTTTTTTTTCTCTCCATAGTTTTCACTCTCTTTTTCCTTCATTGCACTTTGCTTAATAAAAGTGATCACTCTTCTGTTTAGGCAATCAGATGCAATGTGCTAATATCCATGACACTCGAAGCATTTTCTGGTTAAGAATGTTATGTGGGTGTTGTTTCAATCAGTCCTTGTTCCCTCTTGTGTCGGTTTCTTCTCATAAGAGGTGAGTCTTGGCACTTTAATCTGTGTTCTCTTATTACCCAATCTTATAGTTGAAACTTATTTGAAGGGTGGAGTTGATTTGATACTATTGTGTTATTTCTCCATCATCTGTAATTAGATTCAAACATACAACAAGATTCAGTAAGATTGTAACTATACTACATTGCCAGTAGAATATCTCAATCCTCAAAGTGTTCTCCTCCGATTCTATCATTTCACATTTCAACATGGGTTATTCAAAGTTAGCGATGCTCTCTTCAACTGATAAGTTCTTTTGTTGTAATTAATGAAGTCTTCTTATTTGCAATGTGCTTGTAGTTATTTGTGTTGTATTTTCATCTTAGATTAGGTAGTGATCTTACTCTTCCATTCTTGCTGGCGCATGCGCTTCATATTTTCCAACCACATATAAGTACTCATCTTTAATTTGATGACAATTAACTTCACATACCAGTCACGTGGAATGTTGTTGTACTTAAAGATTTATTCCATAGTTTGGAGTCACTATTTAAACTCATCTGGATTTATACGACCATTAAATTTAGCAAATCAATTTTTAAGCCAAATTCACCCTCTCGCATCCTATAATTAATGTCATAGCGACGTGGCATCAACTCTTCATCGCTTGAGGCTTCTTGTTGAAATTGGTTTTCATCATCTTCTTCATCTGGTTGGTAACCATTGTTGTTGTGGGTAACTTCCTCGTGTTACCTTTTTTTTTTAAATCCGTGAACCGCTATTGTAATTGTAGGATTTATTTGTGTTTATCATCCATAGTAGGGTATTGAATCTCTCCTTGAGGGTTTCTTCTTAACGGTTTGGTAGAAGAGTTGGGCTTTTGTGAATTTAGAGTTTGGAAAATAAAATTTGGATCTACGATTAGATATTTGGTAAAGGTTAGAATCTGGCTCTGATATTAAATGACATCATTCTAGGTTTCCTACAGGATCTATGAGGATCAAAATAAGTGTTTGGGATGCTTGGAGAATAATAAAAAGGAAAATTTTGAGAACTGACAAGAAGAGAACACCTATCTGCAGCAATTTTGATGATTTATAGATGTCGGACATGTCATAGAGGATCTACCACCTTTCTTCTTTAAGATACAACATCACCACTTGAAGTAGAAAAAGTTACAGCTCTCCGAATGGGAGAAAACCAAAAAAAAATAATTCCCAAATAACATACTCAAAGCAAAATCATGTCTAAAATAACATGCTTATACTAAGACATAAATTAAACCCTAATTATAATTCAAAAAGAAGACATAAGTGAAACCCTAATTATAATTCAAAATAAGAAAAAATAGCCCCTCCTATGCTAGCGGGATAATTCCCGTAACGTCAATTCCACACGGGAAATCCTACCATTGTCTACCGCCCAATGCGGGAGACCACCACTTGTGTACTGATGTGAACACCTTCCTTTTGTCCTAGTGGATTTGGAAATTCTTAATCTTTTCCTAATTTGATTATCAAAAGCAAGCATAAGAGTGGCCCGTCTCATTTATTATTTATGGACTAGTAAAGGTTGTTATTGTTCCCATTTTATTAAGGGGGTTAGAAAATTTATTATTTCTTTCTTCCATGAGATTTCTTTAAACATTAAAAATGGTGATAGTGTTAAATTTATAAGGACAAATGGATTCACGGTTTATGTACCTTGCAACTCTTTATCTTCATCCACTCAATTTATCCTAGAACTGAAATTACTCTGTGAGATCTCAATTTATCAATTTAATTGGTTGGAATATTCAATAGAAAGGCACAACACATGCTTTTAAAAATGTTGACTAATTTCTACGATGATTGGGATTGGATAGATATTCATTCCAATATAAATTGTCCGCAGTGGTTGCTTAACAATAATTCTAATATTCTTAGTAAGCTCTTTTTGTTCTTTCCTAATCATAGAAATATGCCTCGTACATCATACACTTGAATTTGAGAGGTCCTGGTTCCGCTGAATATTTGTCTTTCCTATTAAAGCATTTCTTCATATGAGTCTTGATATTTCTATGTGATATGCAATTCTCAGGGGAGGATAATTCTTATCTTTTCCTTAACTACAGTTTCATTATCAAAAATTTGAGATTGAACTTTTATTTTCTATAAAGAAAGATGTAACATGTTTCACCATACTGTTTCATTGTGAAGAAATTCCTTTATTATGAAAGACTTTAAGTGTGGGATAATTTCTTCTTTTCGCTGTGTGGAATATTTACAGGGAGAGAAATAAAAGATGTTTCACCAGCAATTAAAGAGGAAAAAATTTTACTATTAAAAAATATGCCCCCATCTTATTTTTAGCATATAGATTTATTTGGGTGGAATTTTGAACTAAAATTTTAAGATGGGGCAAGGTATACTGATGTGGCTACTATTTAAATAATCACAAATCTGCAGGAAATCCTTTCCGAGGCTACCATCGGTGAAAGAAGCGGAGTAAAACCTACAGTACCAAATCAATTGAAAAATATTAAGGTTCATCATAGGGTATGATGCCTCCATTATCACTGGCCCCCTTCTATCTTAACATCCACATAACAAGGATTGATAGGCTAATAAGCATTTATTGCAGGTTGGGAATCCCATGAACTATGAAACATTGAAGGAATCTATTTTGAATCTCAGTAAGACATCCAAGAATACGAAAGGGATTCCATTATCAATCGTTGTAATATCTGATAGAGAGTGGTTGACCAAAGGTATGCCTATGTGAACTCTTTTCCGTCAACAAGATATTAAAATGACCTATTCCTTGCAGATCCATCCGAAGCTGACAAGCATTCAGCGTATACCCTTCTCCTTGCGGAAAGCATTTGCAATAAACATGACATTAAGGTTAGTTCTACGTTACTATTAATATCTTGGTAATTTACATTCTTACAACACAATTCCTTCGTATTTTAGATATCTGACACTCCAAATTTGATATTTACATTTTTATGACTTTGATGTCATGAGCCTATTCATGAAAATGTGTACTTCACTTTTATAAAAGTTTGTGTTAGATATGTAAATACATAAGAATTGCGTGGTATTTATGTAAATGCCTCTAATTTCTATTGTTTTGATTGTCTTCTGTATGCTACATAAATGAGCAGCATCTTTGTGCATTCTTGTGAACTTGCAATTGTAAGGCATTAGTTATTTGTCTCTATAAAAGATGGGTATCAGTATCGTATACTTATAATTTATTTAAGTTTGATCACAATAAAATATTTGACGGCACAAGTTTACTTGCGATCTAGAAGCACTTAGTTACTATGATGGTACAAAAATGCCTATTTTCTTTCAATGATTTCATCTTTATCCTTACTCTAATAAGATGAAGAGATGAATGCTTGATAATCCAAATCTTATTTCTTCTCTAAAGAAGAAGAAGAAATTTTCAAAAGAATATATAAAGAAAAGAATTAAAAAAAAACCATATAGAGATGAGATTTCATTATCATCTAGGAATCCTTCTTCTAAAAAAATAAAGATATATGGTATATTTGATTGACACCTTGTAGCTCACGCGAGAGATGGTAGGCCCCTCCAACCTTATATTTTTACAATTTTAAGTTACCTCCAAGTCTATTTAGAGTTGGCCCAAATTCGAACCATTTTGAGTTGAGTTGAAGCCAATTTGAATTCAACACTTTGAGTTAATAAAACAAATTTGACTCGATTATGCGGGGCACGGGGGCGCCTCGTATAATTGAGTTAATAAATTCGAACCATTTTGAGTTGAGTTGAAGCCAATTTAAATTCAACACTTTGAGTTAATAAAACAAAATTTAACTCAATTATGCGGGGCGCGGGGGCGCCTCTACTCGTTGGGGCAAGGGTGCCAAAGACCGGCGTGGGGACGCTAATACTCGCGCAAGCGCAGCAATTGTCGCACGGGTTTGGCTCTACCTAGGCGGAATTGGGATCGGGTGGACCTCCTAAGCGCACAATTCCCACCTATTTGGATCTGGCCTCGCTCCTTTTTATCCTAAGACTATTTGTATGTTATTTTCTATGTTTTATGGTAGTTTTGATTTTAAATTTCTGTCGTCGGCGTATTTTTCCCTTACTAAGGCTATATTTGAGGTCAGGTTGTGCTTCGATTGTATCCTGCTCCAATATGGTGGTTATCTCCTCATATTCTTCTCTTTCCCGCTTTCCTTTGCTTGCAACAACATCTTTTAGCCGTCGTTGCTTGCTGTCGCACCCTCCCACAATCCCCTGCTTGTTGTCCATTCAACCTAATCCAATTTTGGCTAGCTACCACCCTCCAACACCTCTAGCTTGTTGTCAAACACCGACTGCTTATTGTCGCACGCTCCCACAGTCTCATTGACGGTTGTCACAAGCTCCCATAGCCCGTTGTTGGTTGTCGCACTTTATCGCAGCCCTCTACTTGTTGTCTAGTTGCCGCACCACTTTCCAAGCTTGCTATCAGACGCTCCAGCAAATCAACCTTTTGTTTGTTGTCCAACCGCTAACCCACCTCCCCCTCGCTACCAATAAACCTCTGATACCAGAATTTAATCAAAACCACAAAACAAAAATAAATATAATTACTCAAAGCAAATCGGATTACAATCAAAATTATAGAAAACACAACAATGTCAATATCCAACTAGGGCCTGGTAGAAAGATCCGGGGACAACGGTGGTGTTAGTGCGGTGGCTCAAATAGGGAAGGGTAAGAGCAGGTGGTTGGAGGCTAGATACAACGGAAGGGTGGGGTGACTGTCGACTAGGAAATTAGGGAAAGAGATGGGGGGAGGGTTTGATGTTGGAATCTGAGAGGTAGGTAGGTTGTAGGGCGGCTGGATTGGGATGAGTGAGATGGGTGACCTGCTGCTCAAGCAGAAAAAGAAGGGATAGAGTGGCTGGCAACTGGACCAGAAAGGAGGGGAGAGGGTTGTCGGCGGCTTGAACAAACAACAGGGAAAGTGGGTAGGGAATCAAGGAGATAATCACCACTACGGGGCAAGTTATAGTTGATGCTCCACCTGTTCTTGGATACAGCCTTAGCAAGGGGAAACGCCTAGAAATAAAATCTAGAAAAAACAAACAAAACTAAGCCCTAACTCAACAAACAACATATTTATAATAGGTAGATAGGAGGAAAAGGAGCGGTAATTCGCCCCCAAAGGTTGGTCGGTCGGTTTAGCCTCCCTGTTGAACCGGCTACCCTGCGGCTGAACCAAGCGGTCAGCATAATAAGCTCGGCGTCAACCTCCCTACTGCTCCGTTCAGTCTAAGAAGCCCCGTGTCAACCTCCCTACCACCTACAATTCTGTGTTTCCACCAACTCTATACGTAGCCCAACACTGTCGATTCTTGCCCTGGCCAGTCTTTTGTGTTTGTCGTTGCTTTCCTATTTTTAAGTATCATGTTTGTATCTCTCTTGAATTTCAACAATAAAATTATCATTCTGTTGTGGTTTTTGGGTCAACTTCGGTATCACTCAATGTCAACCTTACTTCATACATGAGAGAAACCAACCTTTTAAGAAGATTATTAATTATTCTTTGTAGGTTAATTAGTTTGTGTGTATTTGTGTCGCTTTTGTGTGTGTGAGGGGTGGGAGAGGCTCGGTGGGAGTGCGTGGATAGGGATGCGGTAATAAAATGTATGTGTTAATGGTTCTGTATATGATGGATGTTGCATGGATGTTTAGATGTTTGAAATCAGTTTATGGATGTACTTTTGGATGCATCTTTGTTTGAATAAGCATCATTTGTAGCTTGAAATTAAAACTGCATCTTCTGGATCGGATCGTTTAGTTTCATTGGTAGCTTATGAAGAAAGAAATTGTTGCAAGGGGAATATGGAAATGTATTTGTCTTAAGATCAATGGATTCGGTATTTTTTATAAAAATAATTTTATTTTGGGTGTTGCCACATTTCAAGTGGAAATGTGGGCAATTCGGGTGAAAGTTTAGAGTCATTTTGTTGGGACAATTATTTCAGCTGTGGTTAGTGCAATGGAAAAAGGAAATAATTTTATGTGTCACTTGAAGAATTAATTTTGAGCGTTTTATAACATCAGTCATTCATAAGCCGAACCAAAATAGTTGGGACTTCATTAATGATGTGTTTTTTGCTATATTAAAGTTAACACTAATGCTTGATGGGAAACTGGAAATAAGATTATAGTACCTGGACCCTTGAGGGAGCCAAAATTCTATATTTGTGTCCTCAAGTTTGCAATAATCATAGTCATCTTCATTAATCTTCCTTTGTTTTTTCTCTGAGTGTCAGGATTCTTATGTATGATACATAAGATAAAACGAAAGTTAATTAGTATAATGGCATTTGACATAACAATTCCTTATTTTTTTAACATCAATGTATTAAGTATATTAACCTTCATCTATCCATACATCTCTGAAATTCAATTTTATAATGGAATATAAGATAGTGGGCACTTTCATTGAAACTTCATTTATTTTTCACATTTTCTAGATTACGTTTTCTGTTTTCTGAATGAAATTTTAATTTTCAATTTATTCCATTTTCACGTGTTAGATCAACTTTCCAGGTTGATAACCTGGTAGCGGAGATTGTTGAGACGAGACTGGGAAAACAAGTAATTCATCTTTGTCATGAATATCTATCATATCTTTTCTTCTTGCTTAATGGTTAACCACATTTTTCTTTTTATCTTTTTTTTGCTCAGATTTCAAAAATACGGCCATCCTTATCTTTCATTGGGGGCGAGGAGGTGATGAGTCTGGTTACTGCTCAAGGTGTTCAAACGGCTCTTAATTTTAAATATTTTAAGCATCTTTGAGTACAGTAACTTTACAATCACTGTTATCGTTGTTGATAGTGGCTGAGTGTCGTGAGCTGAATATGGTCTGGAAAGACATTCTAAATGCTGATGGGGATGAAATATACATAAAGGTTAACTGAATAAATGCACATTTAGATTTATTTGAATAAAAAGTAATTGAGAATAAACAAATAGCTTGCCATAGTTCATCGTTTATGAATCTAAATTCTTATAGAACTGTGTATTAAAACTGTGCTATTTTAGGAAATTGGCTTCTATATGAAGAAGGGTGAGACCGCATCATTTGCAGAGCTTTCCGAGAGAGCCATTTTACGTCGCGAAGTTGCAATTGGTTTTGTGAAACAAAATAAGCTGGTAAAAAGCTCACACAGTATTCAAACTGTCCATGATATCAGCAGCTCTTTTGTTATTGACATCCGATTAAATTTCTTTTATAAAAAAAAAATTGCAGGTCATTAATCCAAGCAACAAGTCAGATCCGCTCACATTTGATATGACCGATTCACTTATCGTAATATCTGAGCTTGAAAGATAGCAGCCTATGGTTTACTATGGATAAGTTCTGATCATTCTTGAAGAGTTAAATCTCCACAAACCAAGTCGTTTCCATACCGGCCTTTATGTACCATTGAAATACTTGGGCAAAACAAGCTTTTGTTTCCAGAATAATGGGGATGCAAAGAGCAGCATTCACAGCATGATCTAAGTTACTTCATTCCAACGTTTTTTGTTTAAATAAATTTGAATATTTGTGTAAAATCCTGATTCAGGAACAGTTGAAGGTATTGCTTCATTTTTGTCTCTTTTATGCTTTACAAATTTTAGAGTTGCAAAATCTGGGAAAATATCCATCGCTATGAAAGACTGATGGCATTAGTGCCACAAGAAGTGGGATTAAATTAAGTAAAAAGGAAATAAAATACTGCAATGCATTTAGAAGAAACATGCAATCGATGAACTGAGAAAATACAAATTTAATCGATTGCATGTTTCTTCTCAGTTTTCTTGATTCTTGTTTTTTGGTTTTCTTTTTATTTTCTTATTCTTGATTTTTTGCGAAATGAATATATCTCTGATTGGGCTGGTGTAGCTCCTCTTCGGACAAAATTAGAGAAAGTCGACTTAGATCGTTTGGTCATATTAAATGCCGACCATCTGATGATCCGATTAGGAGGGTAGATGTTTTAGATTTGACTTGTGTTAAGAAAGGCAGAGGTTGACTTAGGAAGCCATGGGCTTATTGTATAAAAAATGATCTTAATTTACTAGAAGTAAATGAAAATATGATGCTAAATAGGACGCAATGAAGAAGAAGGATTCATGTAGCCGACCCCACGTAGTGGGATTAAGGCTTTGTTGTTGTTGTTGTTGTTGTTAATCTTTTATGTTTTATGTTTTTTTGTGAGATTTCATTGCTTGTGGTCTCGCAGGGAAAATTCCTTTTTCATGAGATGACTGTTTGACGCGGGTGCGAAGGTCCCCAAGTGGATGGGATGCAGGTGCTGGAAGGCTCCCATGCGAGCGGCAGCAATGGATGGTCCTGACCGGTCCTGGAAATTCTCGAGCCAAGCGGCTCGGGCAAGCCTCTTGACAAGGCGAGCGGCCTCCCGCGCCTCTGTCAGCCTTCCAGTTCTGCTTCTTCTTCGTATGGAAGTATTTTAATGGTTATTTCTGGATTTTCTTACATCCTCGCCTCTTCCTATTGTGTAAGAAGTTTCCTTCTTTAGTTGTTTCCTTTCTTTCATCAATATGAGTTTATATATATTTGTTTTCAGAGAGTTATGGTAGTTTTGTTGTGTGTTGATTTAAACTTTCTGTGTGGAGTCTTTTTTCTTTTTGTGGGTTGTATCTTGAGGCGGTGGTAGTGCTCCGATTGTATCCTACTCCAAGATGGTGATTGTATCTCCTCTTTTATCTTCTCTACTTTGTCTCCTCTACTTCTTTAACCACCGACAATCCCCGACCGCTTCCCCCTGCACTGTCGACCTTGTTTCTGCTTCAGCAACTTGTTGTACAGCTCTTTCCCCTCCACTTTCCTAGCAGCCAGTCGTCCCAAATGCAGTTTCGTTGCTCCCAACTGCTGTCACACCTTCACGGCTTGGTACCCCACCTTTCAACCAACCTCCACCGCTCTAGGGATACACTCTCGAGGCATCTGTTTGTGTTTTTGTGATGTTATTTCCTGTTTATGTGTGGTAAACTTCTTTTCCTATTAATAAAAGTTGATTTTGTAGCTTGGGTATTTCTCCGCCGGTATCAGTGTTTATCGCACATTTGCACTATATTCATTCTCAACTATGCTCTTTTAATAATTTTGAATTATTTTATTTTTATCACATTTTCCAGTTGAAGGCTTCTAAATTTAATACCTATCTGAAGTTGGAACCTGGATTAATGATAAAAAAAAACCAGTGCAATTGTTCATGTTTTGACAAGGTTGACCTATATGTGTTATCATAATGTATGATAATATTAAAATGCGTATAGGTAGGGATTACAAGTATATGAAGTTTTAGAGCAATGTCTACATTTGAAATAGAAATTGGTTTTTTAGTATTTACAAACAAAAATATAAGATTGTGGGTTCTGCAAATATCTCATTTGACATGGCTGTATGCATGTATGATTTATTTTATTTTTATTTTCCATAAGGTAATTTACAGTCTATGTAAGTCATTACTCTTATTTTACTCTCTTTTAATGATTCAGAAAATCATTTGGTTTTTTTTTTTCTTCTTCTTCTTTTTGTTCCCTCTTAAAAAAGAAGCATAAAACTAAGTTAAATGTTGTCGAGATGAGAATGATTAGGTGGATGAGTGGCTTTACACTTAGAGACAGAATGCGAAATGAATATATTTGTGATAGGATTTGTGTAGCTCCAGTGACGAACAAAATTAGTCTTAGATGGTTTGGTCACATCAAATGACGACCTTATGATGAAAGAGTAATGTTTTAGATTCGACTTATACTAAGAAGGGCAGAGGTAGACTTAGGAAAACTTGGGCATATTGTATAAAACATGATCTTAATTTATTAGAATTAAATGAAAATATGACACTAAATAGGATGCAATGGAGAAAAAGATTCATGTAGCCGGCCCCACTTAGTGGGATAAAGGTTTTGTTGTTGTTGCCGTCGTTCTTGTTGTTTGTTCCCTTTAGGCATGAACTATCATGATTATTTATCCTTGATTGAGATAATTTTCCTTAGGCATGAACTTTTATACATTTTGTAATGTTTTGGTTTTAGTAGAGTAATTTTAAATTGGGAGAAAAGGAGTTTCATTATGGGGCTCAACGTGGATGGTGCGTGGATTCAATTAAAATCTTATTAATGTCATCATAAGATACATGGGATGCTGATCAAGTTAATCAATGAAGTCAGTCAACTCAAATTAATTGAAGGTTTTTGTCAAAATTGGAGAGTTGTTTTATTCAAAGGGGCCTTGGTTAAGGCTGCACTATTTGGCCAATTTTTAGTATTGACGTTAAATAATTGAGAGTATCTTCTTGTATTGAATGCAACTTATGGCTCATAAAGCATAATAGTTAGCTATTGAAAAACATCAGTAGGTTGTGATTATAATGTAATAGTATCATGATTGAACTAAACACTGAGTAAAGGGCATATGGATTAGACTAAACTCTTGAGTAAATGATGTGGATATCAACTATTTCAATTAGTAGAGGCTTTGAAAATTGTTGCTAAGATGTTAGATTTGTTCTCCACTTATACAAAAATGGTCTTTCATCTTGGAGAAAATATTACATATAGACTCTAGATGTCTGGATAACGGCCCGGATGGAGCAAGGAGGGTGGAGGTCTGATTCCTCCCCTCCTCCGCTGCATCCGGGCTGTTGTTCGGTTATCCGGAGTCCGGATGTAATATTTTCTCCTCATCTTGTGGGCTTTTATATTTGGAATTTTATTTTATAACAGGTTTATGCTCTAGTCATCTTGCGTGGTAAAAATTCATCAATTTTTATTTTTTTAATAAATTAATGGTTGAGTAATGTAATTAAATATTTAAAAGTAAAAAGAATTATATATTTATATACAATATTATAATTACTTATTCTTATCTATAATATCAAATATTTGCTGCTTTTTAATGAAAAAAAAAAATCATTTAAATTTTGATAATAATTTCATAAAAAATAAATAACTCTTTTAAGGATACTTAAAAATATATTAAATGAGAAGAAGGCTATTCTTTTATTTGACAGTTTATTAAGTTCTTTATCATTCAAGAGATTTTAAAATTTTGAAAGAAAACTGAGCTTCTCGTATTATTGTTCTAATTTTTTAAATTTTAAATGAACATTTTTCTGATTTAAATTTATAAATGTTGTATAATATTTGATTTTAATTATAAAATGTGTAACTAAATGTTTAATCCAAAACTGTTCGGGAGATATGATTAAGGATAAGAGCTCGAGAGAGATAAAGAGAGCAAAGAGCTTTAGAAAATGAGGATATCTAATTATATTTTGTAGTCTAAGAAAAATAGGTATGGTGGGGGTGTTTTGGTTGGTACATAATTAATTATGAGATCGGGCATTTGAAATGTTGTCCGGTCGGATGGGGCCTAGAGTTTAGGAAGGTCTTCGATCAAATTTTGGGTCGGGTGGCCATGTCTTGGGGGTCTGATAGAATCACCGATCGGACCATATTTCAAACGATGATGGAAACCCCCAACTGACTGCTTTAGGTAAGGAAGATTGTCATTATTTGTCCAGCTTGGTTGAAGAATTTCACGGCTTCATTCGTGTGAGTTTTTGTAACAGCAGATTTCACAGAGGCGACTAAATTCTGCTCTTTCTTAGATTTCCTCCTTCCCGACCTGCAGATGTCGGCCTGCTAAGCAGGCGCTCTTGAACTTTCCTGATTAGCTATGCACTATTTTTTCTCAGCTATAAGATCTCTTCAAGTTTCATGCTATACATTCTTGATGTACACTCAAATTCGTTAAAATAACGATATTCCGGTAGTCGTCTTAACGATATTCCGGTAGACGACTGAAGAAGTTCTAATAGTTGCCTCCCTTTAACTCCTCTTTTAAATATTAAGAAATAAATTAATGAATATTACTCAGATGAAGTTCAAATCAAGACAAGAAATGTTATTTCCGGTCCCAAATTTAGAATAAAATATTATATTCGGACTCTGAACGCAATTAGGGTTTAGGGTTTGCTTTGGAAGTCTAATGGTTGGACATCATGTGTTAAGTAGACCCTGCCTCGAATGCATCCGGGAGTTCTTATATAATATTCTTTTCTAAATTCAGACAATAACGAGTTTTAAAACAGAGTTTATAAATTAATGGTGATAATTTCTTATTGTCTGTGTTACTGTGTTTTAAATGACGTTAGAGAGATTAATAAATTGATTTATATAATGACATTGAAGGCCCAAGAATGGAAGTGGGATGACCTTCCGTCGAAGGAAATGGTGCCTCAACATTTCGTTGGAAGGGAAGAAGCAGAAGCCTCATGGGAGATTGTAGCCCCCTTCATCTTCCCCTTATATTGCCTGTAACAGATCAGCACTCTAACCGACTGAGCTATTTACCCCTGTCGTGGATGACAAGGAAGAAGCTAGACGGCCGAGATAGTCGCAGCGCTACTCTCCGGAGTTCTAATCCGGCGAACTTTCTCTTCTTCTTCATTCCTCTTCCGTACAATTCCTTGTAACACCGGCGCAGCCGCCACCTCGCTATCCCCGGCTATGAGGCCTTTGTCTGTGATCCAATTAAAAAGATTTAGCTCACCTCTCTCTGTGTTCTTTGATTCCATTTGCTTACCTCTTTATTTATGTTCTTCTTTCTCATCAACAGAAAACACAAGCTGTTGGGATCCAGTTGTTTCTCTAGATCTCAAGCACCCCACTCTTCTCTTCCTCGAGAAGAACTGCATAACCATTCACCATTTCAGAGAGATCTTGGCCCAGATGATGCGGCTTCATCTCACTGCCCAGACTTTCCCCATGAGTAGGCTTCTTTACTTTGCCGCAGTCTCCCACCCTGAGCATCTTCTGCATTATGCTTTTCTCCTCTTCCAACACTTCACTCCCAATCCCAATCTGTTTATTTTCAATACCATGATTTCAGCTCTCTCTTTTTCACTGACCCAATCAATATCAATGTACAAATTGATGCTTTGCTGCCGAATTCGCCCTGATGAACACTCTCTACTTTCCCTTCTCAAGCTATGTTCTTGCTTGTCTGTTACCAAACAGATTCATACGCATATTATTGTGAATGGATTCAATTGGCATGTATATTTGCAGAATTCTCTTATCAACATGTATATCGTGTGTGGGAAACTAGAGTCTGGATATCAGGTGTTTGAAATAATGCCCCTGAAGGATGTAGTTTCGTATAATATCATGATATCTGGATATGCTAAGAAGAGTCATAGCTGGGAGGCTTTCGAGCTGTTTCGTGAAATGATTCGTTCCGGTATTGAGTTAGATCCGTATACTGTGGTGGGACTTCTGCAGTGTTGTGTTCAGCTTAAAGATGAGGTTTTGGGGAAGTCTGTTCATGGATTGGTGATGAGGAGATTGTCAACATGTGAGGCCTCTCTGGTTGTAAACAATGCTCTCATGGACATGTACGCTAAGTGTGAGCAGATGAGAATTTGTCTGAAAGTTTTTGAGGAGCTTGAGAAAAAAGATAGTATATCATGGAATATTATTATATCTGGTTTTGTCAATTCTGGAGAATTAGATATTGCCTGCCAATACTTTAGCAAGGCACCCATTAGAGATTTGGTTTCATGGAACTCACTGCTTGGCGGATTTGCCCATAAGGGGGACTGGAGAGCAATGATGAACTTCTTTGAGAAAATGCTGGCTCAGAATGTCAAACCTGATAAGATTACAAGCATAACTCTAGTTTCTGCTGCTTCAGAAATGGGAGTTCTGGATCAAGGAAGATGTGTGCATGGATGGGTGGTGAAGGCGCATGGAAGTGCTGATGCATTCTTAGGATCTGCACTGATAGATATGTACTGTAAGTGTGGAAGCAGTGGAAGTTCTCTTCAAGTTTTTGAGTTGATTAAAGATAAAGACATTACTGCATGGACAGCCATGATCAGTGGGCTTGCATTCCATGGCCATGGAACCAAAGCTTTAGAAATATTTGGGAAACTTGGGGAAGGAGGCCTAGTGCCTAACTTTGTCACCTTCATTGCTGTTCTTACTGCTTGCAGTCATTCTGGGTTGGTGGACGAAGGATTAAGGATTTTCAGTAATATGAAACAGGAATATGGTGTTGAACCGGGAGTAGAGCACTATGGGTGTCTTGTGGATCTTCTTGCTAGATCAGGGAAGCTTAATGAAGCAAGAGATGTGATTGGAAGGATGCCGATGAAGCCGACCCAATCAATGTGGGGAGCTATTTTGAGCGCTAGCAGAGCCCATGGTGATATGAAACTTGCAATGGAGGCTTTAAACAAACTTGTAGTGTTAGAACCTGAGGATGATGGTGGCTATGTCTTGTTGTCCAATGTATATGCTTCTTGTGGGAGATGGATTTATTCGGATATGGTTAGAGAGATCATGGAAGGAAGAGGAATAAAAAAGAATACAGGTTGGAGCAGTGTGGTTATTGATGGGGTTCTTCATGCTTTTGTTTCTTCAGATAAGAGGCACCCAAGTTGGGATGAAATTTGTATTTCACTATGTCAGTTGCATGAGGAAATGAGTCTCCTAACTGAGACAATGTGAAGCATTCCACAGATTGAGTGATGGCTGAAATCATAGCTTCTTTTGCCTTTATGTTTTGCAAGTAGTTGTCAGGTACAGTTCTTCAAAATTCTTTAGTTTTATTCTCTGTTTTTTAGGAGAATATTTGTTCAATTAAAATCTGATTAATTTATCCCCCTTGATTCTTATAGTTTATATTTGTTCTTAAAGGAAGTACAGACTGAAAATTTAGTGAGCTGCAGATTAGAAAAAACCTCTTGTACAATCTTAAAGGAAGTACAGCCTTACAATTTAATTGGCCGCAGGTTAGAAAAAACGTCTTGTACAATCTTTTGTCTTTCTTCCTTTGAGATTTCAGTTTTATTGGTTCATTTCTCTAGTCGAGCTTTCTTATTTAAATTTGTGACATTGTTTTCTATTTTCTTATAACTCTCTTATTGGAAATTTTAGAAATTCTATATGATGGTATGATCTTTCCATGCAACAAAGGTGGGAGAAACCCATTCGAGAAGCCCTTTTGAATTCACAAAGGATTCTTGAAAAAAAAAATCACTTTTTTCTCCCTTCTTTTTTATCTTTTTCAATTTAATTATTTTTTTTCTTTGTTTATGATTCCTTTTGATATTCTAGAGTCCTCTTGCTCCGATCGTCCTTAAGGCAAGCCATGAAGTTTTGGGGAGTGAATCAAAGGAAGACTGAAGTTGAGCTAGATATAAGAGTTGCCAAACATATTTTTAGCCTGAAAGCTTAATCTTATGGGTGATGGTCAATCACTTGGTATTGCTAAATCGATGGATTCTTAAACTAACTTATGTGAGACAAAACTCAAAGTCTCATGTGATTTAACAATCTCCTCCTCTTTGTGTGCTCTCTATATCGGCTATTACTCCCCGTTAAACAAAAAATTTTCAACTTCAATTTACTGAACCACATAAAGGCACTATGGGAAGCCATTTGCTCTTGAATCTTTGCTTAGTTATTGTGAAAGGCGGGTCAAATCCCATAACAGCCTCAAACCATATGAATCACTCGATCTTAATCAAACCATCTTCTTAATGTGTTACCACTTGTTAGGAGAATGAAGCAACTGGGGACGAAAGTTGGGCAAAATAAATTGTGGCCAAACTCATCCCAAAAGTTTTGGTCTATAGGTGAGGGCTGATCATTTAATATTTCTACGTCAACATATTTTTCAACTATTTAATATGAAACTAAGTACAAAACATTACATGTTTTGCCATTAAGAGCAATAATGCGAGCCAACATGCATGAGACAGAGATTGGGGTTATGGGATATGGAATATTATGCATCATTAGTAATAAGGAGGCAACCCCACAAATAAGCATTTATTAGGGCTGTTGGAGCGTTGCATAAATAGTATCCTTCCATCAAAATTTAAACTTGGTGCTTTGTTCAAATGCTTCAAGTAGATGAGATTTTTATACTAGCTTGGTACTGGTATTTAACAACCGGGCCACTATCTGCGTGCACAAGGCCTCTCCTCTCTGCTAATATAACCAACCGTGACATTAGTGGATCAAACCATATGGATCACTCAATCTTAAACAATCCATCATCTTAATATCTTACATTTGTTAGGAGAATGAAGCAAATGGGGATGAAAGTCGGGCAAAATACATTTATAGCCAAACTCATTTCTAACTTCAAAAGTTTAGGTCTATAGGTGAGGGCCGATCATTTAATATTTCTACGTCAACTCATTTTTCAACTATTTAATATGAAACTAAATGCACAACCTTATATGTTTTACCATTAAGAGCAAGGATGCGAGCCAACGTACATGAGACAAATATTTGGTTAATGGGATATGGAATATTATGCATCCTTAGTAATAAGGAGGCAACCCCACAAATAAACATTTATTAGGGCGTTTGGCGCTTGATTGCTTGATTACTTGCATAAATAGTATCCTTCCAACAAATTTTAAACTTGGTGCTTTGTTCAAATGCTTCAAGTAGATGAATTTTTTTACTAGCTTGATACTGTTATTTCACAACCGGGTCACTATCTGCGTGCACAAGGCCTCTCCTCTCTACTACTATTACTAACCGCGTGGTCCAATGCCTACAGCTGTCCTGCGGTGTTGTGTCCTTTCTTCCTTATTCCTTTTGCAGTATATCGATCTTTACCTTTACTATTTATGTAGAAGAGAGCTTGCACTTTAATGCCTTGGTAAAAATACTGCTGCAGCTTTTCTATCATTCTCTTTTAACTGGTTTGTCTGTTTGTCTTGGTATCAGAGTCAAAGCTCTTTTTTTCTTCTATCTTTTTTACTATTGCTTTCCAAACCTAATGTCTGGCTCCTCTTCTAGCAGATTTACGGTAAGCCAACTCACCACATGACAGAAATTACAATTCCTCCCCCTTTTAAATTTCTTATGTCATTTATTCGCTCCATCGCAAATGTCCTACTCACCGCTTATAATTTCCATCCTGGAACCATCAAATCGTGAAGCTGTTCAAGGCAAATGGGTTCGAAGCTTTTCTGTGCCCACCATCTCATCTTCTCGATCAAGAAGGTAACTCATCTCCCATCCCTCATCATCAGATCTTACATCTGGTCGACCAAAACCTTTCAGCTGCCATTTCTTCTACCATTTCCACATCCATATTACCCTACATATCTTCACTCTACCGCTGAAATCCTGGATTATCTACCAAACGTTTTCAATCCACCAACCGGTCACATGTCATTAAGTTGAAAAACACGCTTCACCATATCTCCATGAAGAACCTCACCATTTATCAATATCTGCTCGAGGTAAAGTCACTTGTCAATAGCATAGCTGTTGCCAGAGGCCATGTAGACAATGAGGACATTATCATTTATATTTTAAATGGCCTCCCTCCCTCCTACCAATCATTCAAGACCTCTATTCGAACCAAATCTGATCCCATTCAACTAGATGAACTCTAGTACACATAAATGCTGAAACGGTCAAGGAGACAGCAGCCCTGGTGCTCCATACCACCACCAGTGGTTGTCGGTCATACTTCTGAGGTGCTAGCAGATCAAACACAAATTCTTATCATCGAGGAGGCAATGCAAATACAAATGGCAGGGGAGGTCGATCCACTAATTCTTCTGTCTTTTGTCATATCTGTAACAAACATGGCCATACTGCCCTCCAATGTTGGCACTGCACAAACTTAGAATCCTATCCCAATAGCAAGAATGGATACTTGATTCGGGCGCTACAACTCACCTCACTGCTAACTACGACAACCTTCAACAACCATCCTCTTACCAAGGCCAAGAACAAATCATCGTCGGTGACGGCAACACCATACCAGTCACTCATCATGGCAAAGGGCTGCTACCCATCCCATATCGTAAGCTCCTTCTTCCTAATCTATTACATTCTCTTTTTCTATCTCACAGCCTCATCTCAGTCCATAAACTAGTCATTGATAACAATTGTCAGATCTCATTCTCTAAATCCGGATCCACCGTTGCTGATCAAAGGACAAATGAAACTCTACTCCCGGGACCTAGTCGAGATGGTCTCTAACACGTTCTAGTTCTCCCCGAGCTTCATACATCCACCTCATCCTATTCACTTTGGCATCACGGCTAGGCCAACCTCACAAAGAAGTTACTACAGCCATCTCCAAACTACATCAACCTCTCTGCGTCAGTATTTTAAATTTTTGCAATGAATGTACTTCAGCTAAGAGTCACAAACTGTCATTTTCTAAGTATGTTTCTAGTTCTACCTCTGTTTTTAATATCGATCATTTTGTTGTTTGGGGTCCTGCCCCTATTACTTCACTACAAGGATATAAATATTACTAATGTTTATTGATGACTTCTCACGCTACTGTTGGATATTTCCAATGTTTGCTAAATCAGAAACTTCCTTTAAATTTATGCAATTTCATAAAATGATTCAAACCCATTAAAACACTACAATCAGATGCGTGTGGTGAATATAAATCTCTAATCCTACAAAAATAACTCTCCACCCACGGCATCTTACATCAACTAAGTTCTCCCTATACTCAACAGAAAGGGGTAGCCGAACGGAAGCATCGACATCTAATTGAAACAACCCGAACTCTCCTCCTTACCGCTCACCTTCCACCCTCCTTTTGGGCTGATGTCGTACTCACTGCAGCCTATCTCATCAACAGAATGTCAAGCCGAACTCTACAAATGAAATCCCCACGTGAAATTCTTCATCACACCAAACCCTCTTATAGCCATCTCAAAGTGTTTGGATGTCTATGCTTTCCATGGCAGAAACCTCTTACACCTCATAAACTGCATCCAACCATACCACCATGCATCTTTATCGGCTATTCATCCCTCCACAAGGGCTACAAATGCTACCAATTATCATCCAACAAAACCTTTATTTCTAGACATGTCATCTTCAATGAGCAATTCTTTCCATAGTCATCCATCCCTTCTCCCAATTCAGATCAACCAACAAACATACACCCATCTCTTCTGCTACCTACTACAATTACAACCAATCTCGCAACTCCACAATCTCTCCACTCCTCCCACCTACAATACCCTCTTCTCCACTATCATATGATATGAATCAACCCCGCCCCCTTCACCCCCACCCAACCCCTACAATCTACCCGATATAAATCCCAACTCGACACTTTTGTCTCAACATCCAATGCTCACGAGATCCCAAAACAGATCATTCTAAACCCAAACAAAATCTTGACCTCAGCATCCGTACCCCTACCTCATCGGAGCCCACCTGCTTCTCCCAAGCCGCCCAACGTGAACATTGGCGCAAAACCATGCCTGCTGAATTTCAGGCCCTTCAACAACAAGGTACTGGGTCCTTGTCCCTTCCTCACCTCAACAAAATATTATAGGCTGACGTTGGACCTATAAAATCAAACGCCATTCTGATGGATCAATCTCAAAATAACATGAACAGTATATATATCTTTACCTTTACTAGCTTGGTACTGTTATTGACTATTAAAGTCTTCAACTTCTATTGAGACACAATAAAGTGAGTTAAGACATACTAAAATTTATTGATTCATTTCACCACCAATATAAGTGTCTAAATATGAGCAAATGCAAGAGATAAAATAAGACAGAAATTCGAACAATAAAGAGGAAAATATCCTCAATGATAAGAATATATAACAATAATAAAGTCGATATTGAAAATTTACCTTTTCTTATTCTCTATGATAACAATCTCTCAAGCTTTAATTGATTATTACTAATGCCTTTTTATTCGTTGTTGGAGCAATGAGTCAACAGATACAAAATTAACAAAAAAAGGGAAGTTGTTCTACGAATCCTAGGACTCCAAATATTGTAGCATTCTTTGATGTTGATTATGCTCAATTGAAGATTGGAAGCCAACATGGGATACTCTATCTTTATCTGAGGTAATATGACATCTAGAAAAATAAGAAATAAGCTATTGTAGCCAAATTTTATGCTGTGGTTAAGTGCAAATTCATAGCTCATTTTGCGTCTGAAAGGATACGAGTAAAAACTCTTTTTTGAATCATTGAGTTTGTAGCATTGTATTGTAACAATTGCAGCATCATCTCTATTGACAATAATATTATTTTTCATGTGCCAGATAACTTTTTTGATGTTAACATTTCATAAGATGTACCTTTAGCAGAATTATAGGTCTCCTAACTTTTTCTCATTTATATAACAAGCAAGTGCAAATGCATATATGTACTCCAATTTGAGGGGAAAAGTGCCAGTAATCATTTTTTCATAGGTTCTTTAATAGAAAGTAGTTATTTTAGGATATATAACTTGATATTGTCATAATTGGAAGAATTTTTCTCCCTTTTTTTTTTCTGGAATGGTTGTCTATAAGCTCTCCATATTCAGTCAATAGCACATTCATTTCTTCACAACAAATCCATTTATAAAATTTCATTAAAAGCTGAATATCCACGAGCTATTGTCGTTTTGATTGTTTATTTAGGGAGCATTATCTATTTCCCACCTTATCTGCACCAGTTTTTAGACTGAATTTTAAGTTATTGAAACATTCTAAAAGAAAACTTTGTTAAAGGATTCAGACTAGTGTGCTAAAAAAAACGGTGTGGTTCACAAGTAGAATGAAGGAGGTTAGCTCAAATGGTAAGCTTATACTGTCTTCTTTTGCATGTTTAACTACTATATAATTGGTAGATATTTTACTTTAATTTATCAAACATTTTATTTCAAATCAAAATTTAAAAAAATAATAAAATAATAAAAAATAAAAATGATCCCAACAACCTCAAAGTGATTACATTTGATACATTAAACAAGTTCATTAACTGAAAGCCCAAAGTACAATCTTATATTATACATGTTAAAAAAAAATGAAATTCAACAATACAATTATGACTGGAACAAAACGGCTATTTCTTCCTGAAATTAGCAACTTAATCAACAAAACGTATATGTTACAATAATATTATAAATCGGTAGTAGAGTTTCAGAACGATGCACATGAAGCTCGGCCAACCAATGATATCCTGCAAAAAAAAAAGTATCTTTAATTGAAGAAAAACAGATATAGCTTTTGTTATCAAATCTTTAAGATCTCACTGCATTCTTCTATTATTCTTAATTGTAAGTATTAGGATATATATGTATTTCAGATACTGTATAAATTAAATACATTAAACCTTGATATTACAAAAACAAATCCTTGAAATTTATTTTGATTTTTTTTCCATTAATATATATATATATATTGCTTTTTAAAATAAAATTTATTTTGTGTTTGGATCTAAACTGTAATCATTCAAGAGCAGGCCAACGGGGGTGGGCTGGTGTAGGATCATTGACACGAGATATTTTTGCTTTGCTTATCTTTGAAATACTGTTGACAAACTCAATGAAAGGCGACTTGGACCTAGTAATTGCTGCGAACTATGCAATAACTCGCAAAAAATCCCATAACCACCTATTATTTTAATGCAAAACTTCATTTTGACTGCTCAAAACTCTTCCCAAATGGCTTTTTCTTCTTGATCAAGCCATCCTGGGCTCAGCTCTTAAGACTGAAAACATGGCATGTCATCCTGTTGAGAGAAGACTCCACTTAAAAATAAGAGAATTTTCTCTGTTGCAAGTAAATGCAAGAATCGGCTAATCTCTCATGTTCGAATCAACGTTCATATAAGCTCGGGAGATGTAAGGTTAATTGGAACAATTGGCCACAGAATGTGCTCCAAACATTCATTGTTTGCAGAAATGGTTTCACTCTTTCAGCTTCTTGACACTTTATTTTTGGGCGGCTAATACGTCTTTCTAGAAAAAACATCATGGTATTCTATGGGCTGCTTGGAATCTGCTTTGAAGTTGAGCTTCTCAAGCGTACACTTAACAATAGAAGCCACATATCTACTCCTTTTAACGTTTAATTATATAATATGAGACATTATACAATTATACACCCGAATTTTAATCATAAAAAAATTTAGTGGTCTGAGTTAACACTAATTAGATGATATTATTTTTTTAACGAGCATATAGATGGTTAAGAAGAGAAAAGAGATGATTATGGAGTAAGAAAGGAATTACAACCTAATGTCACTATTAAGTACTAATATCTTGACATAAATGATGACAGCTATCACATAGTTGATTCAAAACTCAAGATTCCAATATAACGAAAGCAAAAGCACCATTATCATGGATAAATATCTAAAGATTCAAGGATTTGTAGTCACCGTTGTTTAAAGGAACCGAGGGACCAACTAAAGCTAAAATTGGTTGTTATGTATAGAGAATATATTCAACATATATCTAGCTTGATATGATAAAAGTGTCGTTAACAACATTAGCATCAGATGGAAATGATAAAAGATGGTGGCGACGTCAACTATTTTCGAGATTGGTTTGTTCCACTTTTTGCAGAGACGCGGATTTATTAAATTGGCATAATTTGAGAAGTTAGCCGTGCAATATGAGGCAGAATTCATCATACTATTTAGTCATGCATCTCAACTGCAGAGGAGATGTGTTATCATTTTTTATTGGGTTGAAAGACTCAATTAGACAACTATTGGTGCCGGATTGACGATTATTCTGTGCTAGTAGAGGACCAGGTGGGTGAAAATTAACTATCAAATCACTCAGCATTGGGAGCTATTTACATGCAACTTCTCTTTTTTATTTAGATATGTATGAAATTAAATAAGAATTGGGGTGGTATTATGTAAATGCCTTTCTTTTTTTATACATTTGAAACAAATGAAAGTTAGTCATACAAATATAAATCATAGTTTTTCTAAAAGAATAGTATTCCATGGCCAAAATACTTGTAAAATATATCTTTTTAATAATAATTTTTTTGTTTTCAAATATAGAAAAATTTACCTACATACCACTCAATTCGTATTTGCATATCTTAACACGTAAACTCTTGGTTTTACATACAAGCCAACTTACCGGTACATACATATATATATATATATATATATATATATATATATATATATACATATATAAACTCTGAAATAACCTCCATGATGTTATTTTAAATTTACTGAAGTGGAATATATGATTTTTTCTTCAATAACCTTAAAATTACCTTCGCGGTGTTATTTCGGGATTATTAAAGTGAAATATATGGGCTTCTCTCAAATAACTCTGAAATAACCACCGCGGTGTTATTTCAGGGTTATTGAAGTGGAATATATGAGTTTCTCTTCAATAAATGTGAAATAACCCTAAAATAACATCTGTGGTGTTATTTCAAGGTTATTGAAGTGGAATTTATGGTCTTCTCTTCAATAATATTGAAATAACATCCGCGGTTCCACTTCAATAACGCTAAAATAACATCCGCGGTTCCACAGTCCAAACAGCATGTTTTACCTTTTCGAAGCATCGGGGTTGCTAAGGGTCGGGTCAGGGGTAAAATATACTATATGAGGTGGGTCCGGTGTAGACACGTGGCGGCATATTACGGAAGTCCGCATGTAGAGCTACGTCCGAACTCCGTATGAAAACTTTTTTCCTATAATAGAGGAATAGTTGGGGAGCAATGGCACAAACAATTCAATTTGGAGGATCTAATGGAAAAAAAATGAAGTCATGTCAGTGGAGTCAGTCAGGTTGATGGTAGGTTGTAGGACATTGTGGTAAGTGTGAAAGGCTACATTGTGGTAAGTGTGAAAGGCTACATTGTGGTCAATGTTTAGTTGGTTCCAATTCTATTTGTGCCAACAACCAGAACATCATATAAAGAATTATCCCATTCTCTTCTAAGGCCTGCGGAAAAGTATATACTATGAAGGAATTTGGCTCAAATGAGTCATCAAAAAGTTAGTGCAATGAAACATAGCAAGGAACAACTAAAGCAAAATAATCAACTCATTATTTATCCCTTAACTCATTAGCAACCTGCCTGTTATTATTGATGTTGATGCTGATAAAATTGGATGGCGTTATTATAAATATGTTATCTTGCACCATATGGGCTGCGTATGAGTTATGATATCCTATATCAGACATTGGAAGTTGTTTGTCATATTCTCTTACAAAATATGTTTGATTTATCAAGTTAAATTTATATTTGTCATTGATGCTAGTATTATGATTTATAAAAATTAAGTAACAAAAATTAGACTTATTTCATAGTGATTTTATAATGAATAGTTCATGCTTTACTTGCACAAAGCAAAAAAGTCTTATCAATGACTAATTTCGGGCAAAATTTTAATAAGTTGGGTGATTCTACTCAAGCCTTTTTTTAATAATTTAATTAAAATTTGAATGCTTGATAATTATAATTATAGTAACAAATAGCCTCTAATAATTTTTAAATTAAATATTTATGATAAAAAAAATAGTAACTGACTAGTACCAATTCAATTGAACCACCACTAGTTAATTCAATGTTAGAAGTGGGGTAGGAGCCGAAGCAGACAAGGAAGGTGAAGGAGAGTCGAATACTTTCGACTTCAACTTCCAAAGAGAGAAATGTAGATCAAAATGGAGACAACAAACTTGGTAGTCCATGCACGAGTAAACATCAAGAGAGATTAGAAAGCAGGTCAAAAGCGTGCAGAGTTCAGGATCGAATGATGAAATAGCTTGATTGCATGATTGGGTCACAAGCAATAGATAAAGCATACGTGCAGTGAAGACAATCTTTAAGTGCCGGATAGAAGCCATCAGACCAATACGAGAGATTGGGTCAAGCATCAAAAGCCTCGAAGATTAATGACTTATCAAGTTTGAATTGCATTGATTTTGAGGGGGAAGAAACCTAGGGTAGGGTTACTTTTTTTTTAATTACTTTGATTGAAATATTATGTTAGGATTTTTTGAGAATGTGAGACTGACCTCGTAGATAGCATTCTTTCTTGTTGTTTCAAGGTAAAATCTGAATCTTAGAAAAAGTATTATTAATTAAATGCATTCCTTCTTTAAAATAACCAAAAACTAAAACCTTTGGCTCACAATTTCGAAGAAATAAGACTTGTAATGAAAGCGATCCTCCAACACTGCAGCATGAGTGCAAACATGATTCACCCATAAACTGTTTGTTGCTAATTGCTTTCGAACTTCCATTATAGGCACATTTTGAATAATAAAGCAAACCAACTCCAATTTTAGGGAAATCAGCTTCACCAAAAATGTTAGCGATGGGCAAGAAAATACGGCGTAGTTTGAGAGCAAACAATGAACGGACTCAAAACTGAATTTTGTTGCATTGAAGGCAATTGTTAAAAACTGTCATTCCTAAAGCAGATTGTTGTTTTCAAGACAAATTATTGTTTAGAATTTGTACTTTAACCTTAACAGCGTATTCTCTTTGATATAGAATATGTAGGCAAATTACAGTCAACACCATAGGCAGTTATAAACAATGTTTAGCATCGTTTCAGAACGCAAACTCCCAAAAATAGGAAATAGGCTACATTGAGATCAATAAAGCGGTCACTCCAATAAATCAGACAAAAAAATTAAAATCATAGAAAAATTTATTTATACCTGACTTTGTTGCACGCCATAAGTGCACCCTAAATGGTGTGGTCCTGAAAACCCCAATAGCAAGAAACAAACGTAAAATTGCGAAAACAATTCTTTGATTACGTCAGGCCACCTCATTAATAACTTCCCTCACTAACATAACCCTTCCATAAAACTCCTGCAACAGCAGCAATATCAGAATAAATAACAAAGAAATGGAAATTAACCAAATAATAAATCCGATAAAAACATATATCCAGCAAGAACTTTACTCTCCTAAAGCCTAGATAATGTAGCCCATCAATATGATTAAAATGATTTCTTTTATAAGGATCTGAAAAACAGACATGTGGAACATTAAGCGCTCAAAGCCCAATAGAAATGTAGACTTGTGCTTGAGTGAACTCAGTGCTTATTCGTGTTCTGCTTGTTCAAATTCTTTTTTAAAAAAATGGTCTTGTATTTGAAATTAGTCATGAATAGCATATCGTGTTCAGCTCTCAATTCAATTTTATTTGTTTGTTGCAGCTCATATTAGGCTTGAAATTAGCTCTAATGACTTTAAAAAAATAAATTTTAATATTTTTTTAACAAAACATAAAAAATTAATATATAATATTATAATAATACTTTTTATTTAATTATTTGATTAATTCGAGCTAAGATGATTCGAACATGATAGAGAAAAAAATCCGCATCTCGCTTATAAATCTAGCTAAAAAAAATAATTTGTGCTCAAGTTACTTACTTAACAAATGAATCAAACAAAGGTTACTCAGCAAGCCAAACACGAGCTATTCACGATCGATGAGCATTTTGGATAGCCCTAGAGCTTAGACATATGTATAATTTTAAACACGGGGAGAAATTACCGATCCATCTGCTTTTGTCGCAACCTTGACTGCATCAGGTGAAGAGAAAGAAAGAAATGCGTAGACACGATTTTTCCCTCGCTTACGATCATGAAGCACCCTCGTGCTAACAACTGTTCCAAACTGACTAAAATGTTCCCTCAAATCTTCAGGTCTAGTTGACCAGGAAAGATTTCCGACATAAACCTTATGAGGACTTTCAAAAACAAAGTTCTTTTTAGGTGCAGAGTTCAAAGCCTCGACATTTTTTCTACCAGAAACCATGTCAACTGAAAAATTAACTCGCATTTCACGTCCGGCAATATCCTGGACATGCAAAAAATATAATATAACAAAATAAAATAAAAAGATGGAAGATTTAATGAAATTATAAAAAAATTTGTCGGCTTACAGATCCATCCAAAGCAGCTATTGCATATTTTGCTTCAGAAATTGAGCCCATTGTAACAAAACCACACCCACGACTAATGCCAGTCTCAGGATCTCGTGATACCTGCATCATATTCAAACATGCCTTATCATGTCTTCTTCTCATCCAAATGGAAAATAGGAGCTCATTGTAAAGTGGTTTCAAATAATGTAAATTTACAGCAGTAAGAATTTTTCATGCAACATCTAAACAAACTACAAAATGTTGAAATTATTACACATCAAAGTAGAAATAAATTTGCCTGTTTAATTTGTCCCATAAATCATATATGAACATATTCACTTCAAACATAAGATGTATCCAAACACGAAATTGTTGCAAAAATAACTTCTACAATTTGGATACAATCACCACCACCACCAAAGAGTCTTCCTTGCAAAATAATTTTCATATTACTTCTCAACAAATGCATCGTACATTTAATTGCTTAAACTCCAATTACCGCATATTTATCCTTTTAAACACTTTCAATACTAGAATTTAATATTATGTCATATCACTAACAGTAATCAAATTACTAGCAGTATATCCGATCAAATATGTAAATAAATATCTCCATTTGAATAAGGCAACTTAAAATAGTATGTAAATTGGAGATACTATAATAACACATGTAAAAAAACCTACAAACTGGTTTAGCTCAGATTAACATGGTCAAGTCTCAAAAACTCATAATAAACGTAGAACTAATAGCATGCCAATAAAGGCTGCTCAAATACTATATAAGTTCACCCATATGATAAGCTAGCATCCAATTAGGTAAAGGAATATGAATTAGTTCATAGGCTGATCAAAAGTTGGACAAAAAGAAGTAAAGAAGAAAGTTTTTTTAAGGAGAGCTAATGAGTTCTTGTTAAATACATGGAATCACATAGTTACATCTGTTTATTCATGCACTCCTTAGCTTCAATTACAATAGATGATACTGACTCACATTTGATGCAATCTCCTTCTATCAATGTATGCAACTAATACTCACAGCAATTTACCTCCATGTATTATGGTTAGATCCACATGTTGTATAAAAAATGATCTTTATTTGTTAGAATCAAATGAAAATAAGACACTCAATATGACACAATAAAAGAAAAAAATTTGTGTACCCGACCACATCTAGTGGGATAAAGGCTTGTTATTGTATTATGGCTACATCCGCTCATTATGACATCTCATCGATCCATGTGCTCAAGGATGCCACCTTATCAATCCATGTGAAAAATGTTATTGTAATTAATTTTATTTTACTTGTTGATTTTGTAAATTTTATAATAAGTAACTCTTCTAGAGTAGTATAAATATGAGTCAAACACGGGAATAAAACTAAAGCAATTCATGCACAATTTTGTTTATCATAGTATTAGACGGTATTAAATACTTTCTTTATCCCTCATAAAGATCCTCTAAAGATCACGTTATCTCATTTTTCTCTCAAAACAGATGTTTATTTTCATTCATTGGCTGGTAAGGGACACATGAAGATCCCATGAGAATCTACTATTTTGTAAGGCGTCTCCTGCTATTGTTTGGCCAACTATTGTTCGTTAAGTATGAAGAAAATCCCGAAAGGATCTCCTGTTCACACAAGTCTCCCACTTCGCTAATCTACTCACATGCAGCTTCGACTGTATGCTCAATTAGCAATCCCGAAAGGAACCCTTGTTTGCACCCATTAGGAATCCAGATCGTGCCTTAAGCAAAGCTCTAGCTTTGCATTGGAAAGTTTGGCCCTTCACTTCCACAAGCCTTCAATTACTCAAGAATCATGATCCTGCTCTATAACTCAAAATCCTAAATCGGAAAAGTTCACCCTTGAGAGTCTCCAACCCATAAAAAGCTTCATGTCTATTAGAACTATGGTTCGATTCTGCTTTGCTTTTTGCGAACTTTTCCGTCAACTGTGATTTTGTGAATTGCATTTGCAAACCATATATTAGATATAAATCTCAACAATTCCCCTCAAGTTGGGTGAAAGATATTCACTAAACCCATTTTGTCACATAATCTAGTTAACTCCGCTGAGCTAAGTCCTTTAGTGAGGCAGTCAGTTGTCTGCTATCCAATAGCTACATGACTTAGTTTCAACAATTTGTTATTCAGCTTCTCCTTGATGAAAAATCTATCGATCTCCACATGCTTAGATATATCATGTTGCACCAGGTTGTTAGCAATGTTGATTGTCGACTTGTTGTCACACCATAATTTAATTTGAGTTTCCTGATCAATTTTGAGTTCAACCAACATAACTTTCTTTGAACAGCCGCATCATCTCAACAATTTCTAATGTCATGGTCCTGTATTGTGCCTCTGCTATTGATCTTGCTACAATTGACTATTTCTTCCTCCTCCACGAGACCAAGTTGTCACCTACAAACATGTAGTATCCTTATGTGGAACGTCTTTCATCAGCACAATTTGCCCAATCAGAATCACAAAAGCCCTCAACATGTCCATTCTTCTTGATAATTAAGACAAATTTAAATAATTTATTTGACTTTTGAAATTTGAAATTCGCATTTAGGTGAGTTGGTGTCTAGCGCGTGCTCAGCCCGAGTCGAACATGGGTTGAGCTCGGGCCCACGCCCCGCTAATTAAAAAAAACGTGCATCAATTTTTGTGTTGTTTGTGCAAGTGCATAACCATAGTGATATGGGTGTCAATTCTAACTAAGTTCGATGTTCCGAACGCGTCGGTGCAGTCTGTTTAGTCATTTGGGGTCGTCAAGGCAAGTTCGCCGACAGTCGGGCCAAAAAAATATGTCTACTTCGTGCGTGTAGCGAGTGCATTGCTGAGTCATGGAAAGTTCACATAAGGTCGTCTGATCCTGTAGGAACCCATTTTCGAGCCCTCTACATGTTGGTCCTCAGCCCTTGCAACTAGGAGTTGAGTGTTTGGAACCACTCATGCGAGTTCTTCACAAAACGAGTCAAGAAGTGGTTTGAAGTTCTACGGGAGATGGGCTCCATTACTAGTCTGCTAAGATGGTCAACAAGAAACTCCTAAGGCTAGATTTTGGGTTCTGAGAGTAAGAAATTAAGACCTCAATAAAAATGAGGTCAACAACGTCTACCCGTCTCTCTCTCATTTGGTAGGTTTGTTCATATCTTGTTCAGGTGTCCCACTTCTCCACAATTGTAGCACCTAAGAGTCTCCCCTTGAACACATGTCCTACCTGAGCTTGGGGCAGCCAAAGCTGATCGCTTTTCTGGAAGCCCACTCGGCTGAGTTGAAACACGTGTTCAGGTAGTGGCTCCTGTTGAGACACTATCTCTTTGTATGAGTCCAACCATGATCTTCAAAAATTTAGGAGTCATCTTCACCAGAAATTTCAATCATTTACTTCCTGCACTATCTTCATCTTCTAACATCCTCAATCACAATGATAAATCTAGAACATGCAGAACACATGGGACTACCTTCCTGTAAATTCATGTTATCCACTTTCTCACCTGCAAAAAGCTGCAACCTCTGTCCCGCAAGCAAAACCGTAGTCGCTTCGATCCTTCGCCTCCCTTCCCTCGAGTGGAACTCCAAAAATGAAATCCTGCTCCGCTGCCTTCCTAACATCTGAGACGCAATTCCACTGTTTCGTACGTAGCAGACCTGTAGTAGCCATCTCAATTACCTCTAATTGCGACTGTATGACTGTATCTTTCAGGTCGTGTCGTGTCGCCATCCTTATAGGTGAGTGGCGCTACTCTGTGGTGCGAAACAGGAAGGCAGTTGTGCAATCTGACTGTTTGTACGCCGACAGTCCTTACCTCCATGTCATCTCATCCCAAGCTAATCTTCATGATCTACTTCCTATTTATCAGAATCAACTTCTTGCAGCCTTCACTATTAGCATTACTGCATCCCGAGAGTTCACGCCACGCCGCGATCCCCTTTTTAGGTGTAATCGCGACGATTTCACAATTAATAGGCCGCCCGTCTCAGCAGTAGTTACTGCTTTATGAAGAAGCCACGTCGATCCCTTCGTTGTTGTCCTAACTTCCCTCCATGCTTGAATAGATGGTTGTGTCTTACTCGCACAATCCCACACCTCCCTCGCACAGATCTTCCTCGTCTGCGATTTGACTCTAGCATTTCTTAGCAGCCAGCCTCTCATGGAAGACAGAGACGCTTCTCTTCTCGACGACCAGGTAATTCTGCCTAAGTTACCTTTGGTGCGAGGACAACCACATGATTCGCCTTAAGGTTTGGCTTGCGACTGACCTTCTCTAGATCGAGGAGTTCCTGTTCGGCGATGTTGTGATTCTCAGTGCATCGAGCCTCTGCTCCAGCCTTCCGTTGTTCTGTGCTTCTCCTTGTCGTGCCTCCAAGCCACGCAAGTCTCTATCTGGAAGCTCGTGATTCCGTCATTGACTTCCCAGTGCTTAGCAATCGCCTTCCTAGTCGGCTCTGATACCATGAAGAAGAAAATTTTGATAAAAATCTTATTCATTTCATTAACACTTTGGCTTATATAGATCCTTACAACATTAACAAATAAACTCCTAAGCTTCTTCTATTTACAAAAAGAACCCTACATTAGATAATAATCTCAACACTTTTCCCATTGCCACTCTCCAATTTCTCAATTACAAGTTCATCATGTCAGCTACAGCAAACGTATCAACCAAAAATTCAAATGTCTTCGTCATATGGCCCAAGTAAAATATTATTTCACCAATGAATTTCAATTTTGATTCTTTGTTTTGAGAAAAAATCATGTCAGCAAAATTATGGGAGCAGTCATGCTCCTTCCGAACAATAAGAATTGGCTCAATGACAAAATAAAGATACAACATTTAAGAGCTCTGTCATTCAAGTGATTCTTTTTAATCTAAGACCCTTAAAACAAGCAAAATATGTGAGAATATTAATGAAAAATTTTAATCAAGCTAATTTAACCATACATTTTCAAATAGAATATGAGAGTTTTAAGTTACACCTAAGAAGATCTCTCAATATAGAATTATTTTTTGGGATTCAAAATTTATGAATTAAGTTAGTGGATACAATTTATGCAAAAATACCTAATTCTCTTTTGGTGGCTCAAGAGTTTCACAGAGAGAGCAAAAAAAAACAATTCTTGAAGAAGCTTCATCCTGGATTCGAGTGGATTCATTCAAACTTAATGAATCACGACCCTTTTTCGTCTATGGATATGTGCTTTAAAAATACTTTGTGAGGATCAACGTCAAATACATGAAGATGATGTTTTCTAAGCAGAGCACTGTGAGAATAAAATAACAGACATGCAAGAAATACAATTTTATACTTGCAAAGGTTACAAATATATTTCTGCAAATTGCACAAAAAAATTTGTCCTATTATAAGAAGTAAGAGAAAGTGATCGATGAATGTTGAAAATTTTCTGCATAATCGACAACCAAATTCAACAAAAACAACAGTTAATAATCAAGTTGCTGGTTTAGCATCCATAGATAATTCTCAGTGTAACCCTAAGATGGTTCAATGCATGATAAATAAAGCCCTATAAGCTCTGAGACTTCAAGATACAATTATATTATTCCTTCATCCTGGTTTATGGATTCCACTGTTTCTGATCATATGACTGGTACTTAAAATTTACTTCATTATAGCTGAACATATCATGGATCATCATCTATTCATATTGTCTATTAAAGCCATTGATGATACTGATCATACATTGAAAAGTGTCATCATATATCAATCTCATTTCAGTAAAAAAAAAAGAAAATTGAATAATAATTATTATGATAATTAATTTTCTCATAATGGTACCATGCAAGATCAGGAGCTAGGCAAAATATACATAAAGGGGGCCTAAATTTGGACACTATGTCCCTTGGATATATCAAAAACAAATTATGATATTATGCAACATTCACTGATGATTACAGCATGTAAGCATGAACTTACTTTCTTTGTCCAAATATTAAGCGTTCATTGTCTTTCAAAAAATTGTTTTTTATGTTAAGACTCAGTTTTCATCTCACATTAAAATAATGAGAACCAACTCTATGGGTGAATATAAGTCACTTAAATTTCAAGACTTTCTTCAAAACAAGTAAATCATTTCTCAAATATCACGCCCCTACACATCTTAATAAAATAGTATTGCTGAATGTAAAAATTGCCATCTCTTAGATATTGTTCAAACCTTATTGCTGTAATCTTCAAATCCATCTAATTATTTGTGTTGAAGCGTTTAGCACATTATCATCTTATATCATGGAATTTAACTATTCTTATTATCATCTCTTTTAGAAAAATATAGACTATAATGATTTACATACATTTGATTGTTTATGTTGTCCATATACCAACACATGAATGTCATAAGCTTTCAATCCATACTATTATATATGCATTTAAAGACTCCAACACTTCTCACAAATGCTGTGTGTGTTATCATTCAAACTCCATAAAATTCTGCATCTTTTATTGTGTTAAATTCTTTGAACATCAATTTCTCTTTCTCAACTAATATTGAGCCGACCAAACTTAGTGGGATAAAGATTTGTTGTTGTTGTACTAACATTGAGCCCCTGTATAAAATCTATATTATTCTTATTTTTTATGAACAAGAATCTAGACTTGAAAAATTCAAAATTGGATTTGTGTGTGAAAGGAAGCATCCAACTTTAGCTTAAAACCGGAGTTAATCCAAACTATAATAAAAAAATAAATATTATTACTAAAAACAAATAGGAGATTACAATCAAACACACTTGAAGGAAAAATTACAATAAACATGACATAAACTCACACTAAAATTCGATCCATGAGTGGTGGAGGTCGGCTACGTGGGCAAGCACAGATAGATGGCTGAAAAGGGTTAGGGGCAACAAAAGGACGGGTTGGAATCGCTTTGGCAGGGAAGCTGAAGCTGGGACAGCAGATTTGTTGTTTTTGGTGATGGCGGCGAAGGGGCAAAGCAGGGGATTGCATGATAGCAAGTGGCGGTTGTATGGGGTGATGCCAGCAAGCAAATGAGTGTTGTTTAGCGACTACAACAATGGTGGATGGTCGGGAGCATTGTGAGTAAGATGTAGACAAGAATCATAAAGATAATCACCATCTTGAAAGAGATACAACCAGAGCACCATACAATCCCTTGGATACAACCCTTAAAGAGAGAAGAACGGACATCGGTGGTTGTGCTAAATATAACACACGAAAAACTAACCCTCAATTTGATATTATGAACCGGTCCTAGGTCGCTGCGCCCAGTCCAAACTTCCAGCTTGTAGATCGGTCGCGTGACTGTAGCATATGTCTCGGAAACGAGAACAAGGGAGCTCCCACATCAGTCACACGGGATTAAGGAAGCTTCAACCTCATCTGCCGAAGTTTCTATTTTCTCATAATAGAAAGGTCACGAAAATGTTGCAAGCTCTCAGTAGGTCAATCCTATAGGCGTTATCATTCCAAAGAATATTCTGATATAATAAGTATACATCCACTGTTGGTACAGCTTGAGCTGAAGCTGCATAACGCCGTCAATTCTCACGAATCAAATCCCGAGCAAGTGAATCTATAATCTACTTCCTCAACTCCCCGTCGATTGAATTTATCTGTTAAAAAATTATGTGAGGAGAAATCAACTCTATGACAAAATATGTGACAAGTTGTGTCACTCTCACTAGCAACCATTCAAGAGAGACGCCTTCTTCTCTGTAGTATCTGGATCCTACTGAATAATTTTCCTCTCTCCAAAAATCTTAAGGTAATTTCCCACATTGTGGGTCATCCATCATGCTTAATCATCTGTCGGCAGGTACATTATTGGACTAATTTTACTATCCAAAGGACTTCATATGGTCTTCTAGAAGTAGCACAAAAGCTTCTCAACTCTAATATATTGGACCTCGCTCAGCAATGGCGACTCAAAAAGTAGTCTATATATATGAAAAGTTTGAATTTCTCTTATTTGGAATTATCATGCCTCTGGTGTCGGTTCACCGAACTCATAGGTCTTTTAAGCTTACAATGCCAAACCTATTGATGCTCCTCTCAATTCCAGCAAAACGGTAGTTTGAGGCACCACAATTCATACTCTACATGAACATCCTTTACCTCAGAGTCACTCCCTTCTAAACAACTGTTTTTGCTTCAACTGGAGTCACTGGCATCTCTTTCTCGTCGGCTCGAAGTTAAGAATCAGCTTTGAAATCTTCATCTTCTCTAGGATCACCGTTTATTTCTTCAACTGTTCCCTGACCAATGAAAACGATCAATTTTCTTTTTTATGCAATCTGATTCGATATATCCAAAGCTATGACACGTGAAATACTTCCTGATTGGAATGAATTTGGGAATGCATATTGGTTTCAACTATTCTTCACTCTGAATCAGTTTCTCCTCAGACGGGAGCTTAGATGTTCCCCTTGGTGTACTCTTGCATCTCGATGCTGGAATTGAACTCTCACTATAAGGTGAGGTGGTCATCTGGTGATGTTTCCACTTCACTTTTGAAGTTGGGGTGTGAACATTCGATCTGTGGTTAATCGATAGGTACTGGCGTTGCATCTCCAATTTCATATTGGACCAAGTATTGATCTTATCTTTTCCCTAACATTGGCATAAGTGAATCAAATTTTGCCACCAAAATAATACACTCTTCTTTAATTGTTTTGTTGCTATTTTCACTATTCTTGATACTTGAAAAAAATTTACATGATTTGAAGCCACACAATGATCTCGTCTAGATTCAAATGACCGTTAAAATGTAGCAAATTCACCATTACTTTAAAATTCTAACTATTCAAACATTCAAGTCAAATCTTAGGGTAGATGTTCTTCATTTCTAGAATCCACAATGTGGAAGAGGTTTACTCCATTCCTTCAATCTAGCAAGTCACTGTTGTGGCTACGGGTGACCCTTTTGGATTTTCTCTCACTGACAGAGACAACCCTTTGTTGCCCTTGGAGGATTTTCAATTGCAACTCTTCCACGGTGAGTACTTGAACATCCCTTTGTGAATTTCTCATAAGCGGCATGGCTAGGGTTTTAGGGTCGGATGGTTAAAGGGTATGCAAGCGTGATGTATGGTGGAAAAAAGATGTTGGGTAGAGATAGGGTTGGGTATGAGTGGATGCTAGAAGCCTTAAGATATGACTAGGGATAGACTAGCTTTGACACCAAATGAAATTGGAGTTAACTTAAACCGCAATAAAAAAATATATAAATTATTACTGAAAGTAAATAGACGGTTATAATCATACAGACTTAAAATGAAAACTATAACAAAAACGACACAACTCACACTAGAGCTTGATCCATGAGTGCTAGAGGTCGGGGAGTGAAGGTAGGTGGCTACAATGGGTTTGGGGCGGTTGCGACAGTATAAGGAGAGGCTAGAATCACGTTGCAGTGAAGCGGAGGGCTGGGACAGTGGGGGTGGCAAGCAAAGCGGTGAGGCACGATGGGAAAGGCTGGAACCACCAAGGGGCAGCAGGAAAACAACATTTTTACTATTTTCTTTGTTATTTTTCGGATGACGACAACAAACAGGCAAAGCAAGGGACTGTAGGACAGCAAGGGGCAACTATTCGGGGCGGTGGCAGAGAGTAAAAAGGGTTGGAGTAATACTGCAGTGAAAACAACAAACAAGTGATGTTTGGGGCAGCTTCAGCGATGGAAGATGGTCAGAAGCATCGTGGGGAAAATGCAGAAGGGCATCGAGAAGATGATCATGAGATACAGTCAAAGCACCACCAAATCCCTTCGATAAAACCTTCGAAAGGAGAATAGCGGATGTCTGTGGCTGTCCTAAATAAAACCCACAAAAGACTGAAAATATAAACACTAGAATCAAATCTAAAGAGCCCTGCGTAATTAAGATTAGGCCCATCATTAAACGGAGGTGCCAGATCGACATAAAAAAGGTTGGTCGGCCCTCAATTTAATGTTCAAAACCGGCCCTCTATCGCCGAGAGGGTTCCGCTTTCGGTCCAGTTCATAGATCAGTAGCAAGACAGCAGCATATGTCGTGGAAACAAGAAAAGCAGTGCTCCTACGTCATAGTCGTTCAAGGATAACCTAAGATTGTTCAGGCTGAATAAAGTCTATCATTCAAGTTTGTGCCAATTGATCAACCACATAAACTTGTGTAAATTGATCAACTACTTAAGCTTACTAATTACATTTTAGTCACAACTCTCGTATGGTCTTCCAAAATTTCTTGATTTCCAAATTGATATGACTTTCACACCATATAGTTTGAATCTTATTCCTTCAAGCCCTTAATAATCATACAATAAGAGAGTTTAGTTTTCTTCAATTATTATAGCCATAGAATGCAACGCATTTACTCAATTAAATTTTTACTTGGATGGCGCCCAAGACAGCAACAAATCACGCCCGAATGTCCTTTGATAACTAGCAAAAATATGGGATTGATTATAAAAAGTGTTTATTCATGTAGCAAAAAATAAGCACAACGCAAATAATTATCCCAATTGTTGTGTCACAAGGAAGGCCACTTCAGCGGATTGATGAAAAAAAAACTTTCTTAATGGAGATCTCAAAAATGAAATTCACAAGAATGCTCCACCTTGGCTATGTCTCTTCTCTTTCAATAGCATACAAACCAAGGCATTCCATATATGGTCTAAAACAAACTCCTTGTACATGATTTGATAAACTTTAATCAATTATAATCTCTCTTTTAAATAAAGTAAAAAATAAGTCATCATTATTTCTCCATAAGACATTAAGTGGAATTGACATTTTAGTAGTTTATGTTGACAATATCATTATAATCGAAATATATTAGGCTCTAATTATACTACGCCTTCATGTCACATAAAAGGAAGAGTCTTGGGATCCTCACTTCTTAGGTTTGAAAGTACACACCAATTCGCCTCGTACTTTCCTATCGAACATAACTATAGTAGGTCTTTAAAATACTTCTCCTGTTGAAATTCCATTAGAAATAAACACAAAATATCATAGTAATGAGGATGATCTCATCTTAGATCTCATTATATGTAGACAATCAGTATCTAGACTAAACTATTTTATTTTTACTCGACTGAATATTTCCTTCATGAGTAAGCAAGTCATTTTATGTAAAATACTTGTCACTAAAATTTGGCTATCATTCGTCGAATAATTAGATATCATATTGGGAAATCATGCCAAGATTTGTTCTTTTCACACAATTCTTCTTTTAGTTTAGAGGGATAGAGTGATGCGGATTGAGTTAAGTGTCCTAAAAGTAATCAATTTGTCACAAGATAGTGTAGGTTTCTTTTATCACATGGAAGAGTTAAAAAAAGAAAGTCATTTATCTAAATCTTCTATCAAGTGAACGCAATGTATGTAGCATAATCAGAAATTATTTTGCTATGTGGAATTCAATCTAACCTTCGTTTCCTCAAGAAACCAAGCTCCTCTTGACATTCACTATCGATGTCAGTCTAGTGTATCATAAGAAGACCAAGAATATTGAAGTTATTATCATTCAAGATACTTTCAATTCTTGTAACATTTTTCTTCCTCATATAACTACAAAACTTGAGATGGCCGACATATATATGAAGGTTTTGAGCAAGCAAAGCCATCAAATTCTTGTAAGCAACTTGATACTTCCTAAACAAGTAACATATATTTGAGAAGAGAAATCAACACATGTAATTCATGCTCATATATCCTACATATAGTATGGCTAAATCTGCTCCTTACACGCCAACTCATCGATCCATGTGCTCGTGGATGACCTAGCTGATCCATGTGGGAAACTTATTGTAATTAATTGTATAACTAAATTTTATTTCAAGATTTTGCATACTTCCTATCAAGTAAATCTTTAAGGATAGTAAAAAAATGAGTCAAACGTTGGAATAAAATTAAAGTAGTTTGTGTATCATAACTTTGTCGATTGCTATCTAAACTAATTCATGGCCTAAAAAGACCTAGAGCAAAGCTCCATTTAATGACTTTAACATTAATGAAAACAAGGAACTTCTCCTAAACACCAACTTAACTCACAATTATGGTTGTTCATATTGCCTCTATTATCTCAACCAAGGCTCACAAACAAAAACCTAGACAGGTCCAAACATAAACACTTATTATGCTTTCCAATGATCTTGCTGCATGGTCAAACCATTAGTAATGAGGAAATGCATCAGGCTATGATGATGTTTTACACTGCTAACAATAGCTTTCTAAGATTTTTGACATTACAAAATTTTATATTGATGAACTATGATGTGCAGTTAATAAACACATTCCCTTGTATTTCACAACATTCCCAAAGCACCAATAAAAAACCAGTAAGAACTAAACAAAATAGATTATCAGAAAATAATATACAAAGCTCCATGATTATGATGTTTTACACTGCTAACAATAGCTTTCTAAGATTTTGACATTACAAAATTTTATATTGATGAACTATGATGTGTGGTTAATAAACACATTCGCTTGTGTTTCACAACATTCCCAAAGCACCAATAAAATACCAGCAAAAACTAAACAAAATAGATTATCATAAAATAATATCCAAAGCTCCATGATTATCCACATTCTAAAAAGGATTTATTCCAGGGAGATATGAACATATAATAGATGTGCCTTAATCTAATATCATTCATTAACATAACTCAATCCAATCTTTGAAGTCAAATGGCACTAAAAACATGTCTTATGGATGTAAAAGTTATTCAATAAGTTCAGCTGACCAAAGTGAATCTCATGAGTAGACATTTCTTCAACAGCCATAAAAAAACTTCTCTACCCAGGCCCAGCCATCCAATAGAAAATCAACTGATTATCAAAATTTATCCTATTCATTGATGCAACTTCTTTGGCAAAACTTGCAATAGTAATGAGTGGCAAGTATACTACAGGGCCTGTCTTTAGCTTTTATTTGAAAAAAAAAAGGCACCCTTTATGTCTATTCTTTAATAACCTGCAAATAAAAGCCTAAAGTTCATTGAATCAAAGTATTGCTTAACCTAAGAAGTTCAAATCCATCTTTTTTTTCTTCGTTGTTTGTTTTTCAGTTCTTTTTCTTTGTCCACATTACAGATCCGCAAAGCACTGATAATCCAATTCATTGAATTTAAGAACACATTAGTACAAATGCATAACCTTACATCCACGAGAACATTATAGGTACTTTTGGATTGAATGGATTTGGGAAATGCAAATGCGCTTTACTTCAAAATTTCATTTTGGCACTTTGTTTTTAATGCCATTAATAGAAAATTGGATTTACCTAAGATTGCAAACAAATGCAATTTTCCATTGATAATTTCCTACACGAACCAGGTGAGAAATATAAAGAAAATTTGTCTACACAAACGCTCAATTTTCCGTGAACCTAACATAAACGAACAAAAAAATCATCGAATTTATCATCAACCAAACAACTGAGGCTTCGATTACTTTCTTTATTACATATATATCTCTTTTTCATTTCATTTATTTTAATTACTTCAAATCAAACAAAGCATATGGATCGAGACTTTCCCAGCATAGAATCATGAGCAAAATTCAGTATCGCGAAAAAAAAAATTGTTAATACAATCACCTCAACAGATTGAACAGTTCCATACGGTTTGAATAACTCCAGTAAGTGTGATATGTCATAGCTCCTCGGAAGATTGCAAACGTAGAGCTCACAGGGTCGCACTCGGAGCTTCGTCTCATCTGAAGCGCCAACTCCTCCGCCAATAGCTTTCTCCTCCTCCAACAAATCCGACTCCGATAGGACGGTATTCCTTTCATTTTCGGCGACGGCAAGAACCCTAGGAAATCTTCGCAGTCTAGAAGGAATGAACAGAGTGAGAAAAGGAGATTGTGAGCGATACAGAGACATGCTAAAGGGAGGAAATGAGGAGGAGGAGGAATGGGTACAGCAAAACGAGGGATAGGGAAGACGGCGAGAGTGCGTGAGGAAGA
>NEWO01000019.1:2503377-2526074 GCA_003013225.1 Phalaenopsis aphrodite | reverse complement strand
TCCACCCCCCAAAACATTCTATATTACAAATTTTACACATAATCTTATGTATTTATAATTAAAGCACCTAAAAATATTAAGTTTTCTCAAAAATTATAGTTTCCATAAAAAACAATGACTGCTAATACCTCCACCGCTTTGACAACGTTGAATTCCGGTGAAATGTAGCGGAGAAGAGAGAGCAGCAAGCCCATGACATTGAAAGTGCAGTTAGCTTAGTTGTTAAAGTTCCCGGCTGCCCCAAATAAACACACGACAAAGCTAACTTAGACTTGTACGAAAGTAAATTAATAATAAGAGGATAACTAAGAGTTGTCAAGGAACCAACCTGCACTCCACGTCAAAGTATGACTCGGATTGGTTTGATCCTTGCCAAATATTTGAAGTGTGCATCTACGTCAAAATTTGTCCAGGTTGAATTGTGTTGAGGCACGCCTGAAGTCGCATAATTTTAACAGTAAGATTAACTTTTAGTCTATATATATAAATTAATTAGTTCTAGATATGTTTTAAAATGATATTGAAAGCAAACTACCTTAGTGTATGCTTCTTCCAGATATATAATTCTAATAGATAAGAATCTAATAAAATAAATTAAAATTAAAATGAGGGATGAAATGTTCATAGATGACACAAATTTTAGAATTTGTAGAATAAGTGTTGAGCATATGTTATGTCATTTTAATGGGCATGTTGTTAGCAATTATCGATCTATTTTATCAGAATATAAAATGATTCCTAGGGGTTACAAGTTTAAATATCTTGTATATCCAACTTTCCATACTTTTATCATACCATAACCCTGGGTTTTGTTTATTTTTAGGCAATAGGCACATATAATTGCTTTAGTAATTGCAATCCCACTTCTCTCATGGTTTAATGTTCTAATTATGGACATAACACATTCTACTAAGCACCCTGGCTCTATAATGTGAATGTGATATATTATGGTAGTTAAAATGTATGTTTAAGCATAATGAAAAAGAATATTTATTTTAAAAAAAGCTAGTAGAAAAATTTGCAGTTTATATCTCACCTAAGCCCAATTATCAAATTCATTCCAAGTCTAGTCAGGAAAAGTGCTAAGCTTAATCTCATAATGATGTCATATCCTACTACTAAGGAGGTTGCTTCAAACTTTTTTTATCGAACATCTTATACTTTTGTCATCCCCTTTATATAATAAATTAGAAAATATTGGATTCAAATAGAATTTTTTTACCCTCACTTTTTTCAGATACTCCATTTGAGAGAAGTCAATCCTAATCTTGTTGGGCAACACATACATGTTGTGGTCTCAGATCTATTAGCTGAGCTTACTGAGTTATTTATGCCTGGATGATCTACCAAATGATTTACCGCCAATGAAGAATATTCAGCATGTCGTAGATTTCAAATTAGGTTCTTAATTAACTAGCTTATCACATTATTGAATGAACCCCATAGAACATGCTAAACTTAAGATACAAGTAGGTGAATTGTTAAGAAATTGCCTCCACTACGTAAGTCTGAGTCGTTGTGTAGTTTAAACATTTTTGGCCCCCTAGAAGGATAATTCCTAGAGAGTTTCCATAGGAAGTAGAGTTATAAATGATATTGTTGTAAAATATAGGTTTATGATCCTCGAATTAGATGATATGCTTGACCTTTTGGCTAGCTTTGATTATGTCTCAAGGA
This sequence comes from Phalaenopsis aphrodite, assembly GCA_003013225.1. Lineage (NCBI taxonomy): Eukaryota > Viridiplantae > Streptophyta > Magnoliopsida > Asparagales > Orchidaceae > Phalaenopsis > Phalaenopsis aphrodite. Next base: position 2,524,397 of record NEWO01000019.1, on the reverse strand, counting down.
TTTATTTATAAATTGGATGTCATTAGATCAAGATTAGGCCAGGGAATGAGTGAAAAATACATTCAAAATCCAAGATGGTCTTTATGAATTGTTGTTAATGTTTTTTGGTTTATCTAATGCCCCTAACATATTCATAAGATTAATGTGTATTGTCCTAAAATCTTTTAATGGCAAATCCCTAATGCATTCTCATTTACATGTGAAATAAGAAAGTGCAATTAAATCAATTAGATAAATTTTAACTATATTTAGAGAAGACAAACATTTTCAAAATTTGAAGTTATTTTTTTAGTCAGATTGAAGTCATCTTTCTTATTTTTTCGATATCTGCAAAGGACAGAATGTTTCTAAAAAAATAAAAGGGTTCTAGTTTGGCGAATCCCCTGGAATTTCATAAATTTCGAAAGCTTCCATGATTTAGTTGCCATTTTTATAAGGTTTACTAGGAATTTTATAATAATTGAAGTTCCTATCATTGTTCTCCTAAAGAAAGACGAATTTGCATGAGCAACATTCATTACAGGCATTCAGCAAATTTGTGTCGGTCAAATCAGATGTAAAGCTAACGTTATTTAAGTATTACCGTCGGATTTGCGTCAAATTTACGTCTGATTTTTCATAGGGTAATTCGAAGGTCGTTAATCTTAATTCCATCAATTATGCATCAAAATAATCCAATAAAAATTATTAGCGCCGATTTTTTCATCGTCATAGCATTAGAATTAGTCTGTAATTGCATTGAATTTTGCATCTGAAAACATCATACGATAAATAATATCGTCTTATTTGCATTGAGTTTAGTTCGATGAACAACATGTCAGATTATTGGACGTAAAATGGAAGTAAATCCGATGCAAAACTTGAAAAAATAACAAAAATTAAAAAAAAAATCAATTACATTTCCACAACATGCACCCAATATTTAATCTACATTACAGTAACATTATATCCAACTATATCACAAATCAAAGCTCTTAAAAATATCAATACTGAAAAAGAGAATATTTTCACAAATTTAAATTATCAAAAGTTTACATTAATACTCTGATCAATATAAGTTCGAACATTTCATCAATTAAAAATGCATAAAAACTCTTTCTAATGCTCCTCCTCATCCTCCTCTTTTTTATCCTCCTCCTTAACTACAACACTGACCGTTCTCTTGCCCCAACGATCTTCTATAATCACCATTGTGCGTGATATATTCCACTCAATTTTATGTTGGTCTTCTCGTAGATGGTAAACTTCCTTAGTCATAATAGTGACCTACCTAGCAAGCTCCTCATTACTCGGGTGTGACGAGCTCGTGCCACCCACAGAAGCACGAGGGATCTTGACCTTCTTCTTCCCCATCACCTGCGTCCATAGCTCGAATATAGACCCCATAGTTGTGACTAACTATTATTGTTGTTGGCAGTGCTCAAGGTCCGGGAGGACGACTGCCTCTCTCGGAGCTGCTCGTACTCCCCCTACATAACAAAACAAATTATCAATTGTCATTCTAAACATTAAGAGCCAAAATAAATATAATCATTAAAAAAATTTGACTATGAGATCATAAAAACGGTTGCACAATATTTTATGCAAGATTTTTGCTTAGAATGACTTGAACGAAGTCAAATTAAATTTGACTGATATTTTAAATGGGATTTTTACATACATACCACGAAATTCTTATGCTTGTATATCTGAACCTAAACTTCAATTTTTTACATACATGCTACCTTTTTTATGCATAAAAAAAGTGGAATACAGTTTTTTATGAATAGGTGTCGTGACATATGTGCAAAAATTGAGGTTTAGGTGTTAGATAGATATGTATCTGCATAATAATTTCATGGCCATATATGTAAATCTGCCATTTTTAGGTCTATTTTATATTGTACAATACCTCCTATTTATAGGAATCAAACGCCCAAGAGGTTAACTAGGGTCTTATATCATACTAAGGTCAGGCACTTCATTAATATATATATATATATATATATATATATTAATATATATATTACATATAGACATCTATTAAGTCATAAATATTGTTTGTATTTTGAAGCTATCATCAATGATAGTTTCCAATTGACCATTTTGTGGCAATATTCAATTGATCATTTTGTTGATGTTCTTCGATTGACCCTCAGCAAAAGCAGCCACCCCGGTCAATTGTCTGGATATCAACTAGGGTCTGATATTTGATATTCGACTAACGTTAGGCGATCTTGGGACATTTTGTAGGAGAGGTTGCTTCGGCAGCGACTGCAATTACGTTGGTGCTATTTATTATTATTATTATTATTATTATTATTATTATTATTATTATTATTATTATTATTATTATTAAAGATTGGTCATTATAATAATGATTATTGTTGTTGTTATTGTTGTTGTGTTTTATATATGTAGGTGTGAAATATGCGAACTTCTTCAAGAGAGAAACATAAGTGACCGAGTAAGAACAGATTTTTAGAGGGGCATTTGATATGACCTTAAGAGATAGCCGACTAGAAATTTCTAATTGCTTGGCTTACCTTGAAGGAGGGTTGGGATGGTTCTTTGGAGGTGGTGATGGAGCATTCTAAAAGTCCCACTTTTCTTATTAATTTGATCAATCAAACATTCATTCATTAGCATATATATCACATTTGTGGCATCAACATCTATTAATTCATAAATATTGTTTGTGTTTCGAAGCTATCATCAATGATCGTCTTCACTTGACCGTTGTCGTGTTAGTTGTTGGCCTACCACTTAGTTTTGCTCAGGCCCAAGCAATTAGATCGAGTTGATTGAGACTATTTGATCTTTTTCTAATGAGATGGTAACATAATTTAATTTATTTGTTATTGATAAGAATAAAAAATATTTTAATATAACATTGAATAAAAATTGGAATATCCCATCTCCTTTAAAAGCAATAAATAGATACAAATTCTTCTTCCTCGAAACATTTTGATATAATCATATTGTAGAGAATTATATGGCGTTGGCCACCATTTGAAGTTTTAGTAGATTATTCTAGTGTTTCAAATTCATTGTCTCCATGCCCTATGTCTACTACTTCTAATAGGGGGTTTTTCATCATAAATTTAAGGTTATTCAGCTTTATCAAAAGAATGACAGAATATCTTAAACACCTGACGTTAATATTTAACAATACTTCAACGTTTGATTCAACACTGCTTGTAGGATGATTGATTTGACATTCCTTGGTTGTTTATATGACCTAAGGTGTCTCATTATTTCTTCTAGGTCATATCGTATGTATTTTTTCCCAGAAGAATAATTCGATAAGTTTCAACAGACTTTCTGATAATTTTGAATCATCTCCTATCCTACTTTCAACTCATGTCATCTCTACAATTAGGAGGAGGATTATTACAATCAAACTTAGTGTATGACTTTTTGCAGCTTTTAAATCTAGAAGAGGGCTAGCAGAATCATCTACATCCACCTGTTGTCTTTCTTTAACTGTTTGAGTTTGATTTCATCGACCTAATATGGCATCTTGTCCAAATTTAAGGAGTGAAAATATTCATAGTTCTTAATAATGGAAGTAGTTTCAAATGGATTAGGTATTGCAATCTGTGGCAATTTAAAGTTTTTCATATTTTTTTAAAGCTACACCTTTTCTTTGATTGTACATGAGACATTATCCGAAGATAATCAATTATTATTCATAATTATTAGGGGCATTTACATGCATATAACTCAATTCCTATGTGTTTACATATCAAATACCTAAACTTCAATTTTTACATGTATACTACCATACCTATACATGAAAAAATGTATTTCATTTTTTTAGATTAAAATGATGATATTTTTATGTGATCAGAAAGATTTGGTCTGTATAAATGTAAAATATCAAGCTTAGATGGTAGATATGTGAATACATAAGAATTGGGGGGTATATATATTGATGCGTGCTAGAAAATTCGCGACGGTAGAGTAATGGATTATCGTCTTAGCGTTGCACGAAAATTCAGCACACACTCAGATGAAAATGAATCAAGCTATAATAACACCAGAAGTTTTTACGTGGAAAACCCGTAAAAAGGGAAAAACCACGGGATCTGGCACAATTGTAAAAATTTACTATAAGATGATGATTACAGATGCCCTTGTCCCACAGACGGGAAATGGTTACTAGATTTCCACGTTAAAATGTTGAATGATTACGTCTAGCAAGCGGTGGTTGACGGAGGTCAGCGGTGATCGACGGCGTTCAACGGTGGTCGACGATCAGTGGTGGTCGATGGCGATTGACGATGACGAGGATGATCTTGGACTTGAGCACCTTCTCAAACCCTCAAGTTCTCTCTTAAGTCTCCCCCCTTCATGTGAGGGGTGAGACTCTATTTGTAGTGTTTTGAGTGCAATTAATGCAGGAATATGAATCATTTTGATCGGACGATCCGGAGAGCTTCCCTTGATCAGATGACGTTTGATGGACATTTGAGTGCCTTAACGATGTCGGAATTGAGCAATCTTGGGCTCGTTGGATTCTTCTTTTTGAGATGCTCGATTTGACTATAAACTCGCTAGATTCGACATTTATTTGACCTTTCAAATGCCTCTGAAAATCCTGTAGTAATGGTATAATGACTTGCTTCGAGCCTGGTTTGACTCGGATTGGACTAAATTTTATATTATTAGGTCCGTTTCATCGAGCCGATCAATTTAACTATAATTTTGCTGAAATCGGAGTTTCGGATGACTCGTAATCGAAGTTTGAATGTTCGTGCTCAAAATATTACATCGAGATTCGTGCTGGATTATGATAATTTGTTGGTGGCGTATCATATATAAATGCTCGTAATTATTAGTATTGGCTTGTTTTTCACCATCCAACAAATATAATCATACAAATTTATAAGTACAATTTCATTTTTCTTTTTTTGGAAAAAGATCAGTCCAAAAGATAATATGCATAATTTGGTGCCGCGACATCATGGCCCATGTACTACAGATTTTAGAACACCCAAATCAATCCCATTTACAAATCAGACGCTCCATTTCATCCATTTTTCAAATTCTCACTGAAATACAAATGGTCATGATAAAATCCTATCATATTTTTCATTTGTATTATATTCATAATGATTTGATCTTTTATATATATATATAGATATATATATATAGACTGAAAGTGAGGACCATCCACAGTCATTTGTCAGAAAGAGTTGCAGGAAAAGATGAGCGTCTGCGCGGCGACGTGAAAGCCACCATCCGGGAACTTTCCATGCTTGTGAACTCTACTTGTTCCGGTAGCTGGTAAAGTAAAAGGTAGAGTTCGTATTATTATAGAATCTTGCAGGTACGAGGGTTCTTAAAATAATGAATTATATAACATACATCAATACCATACAATTCTTGTTTGCATGTATGTCTAAAAACTACATATTCATATTGACAAGCATTCTACTCAAATAATTTTTAAGATTATGTCAAAAATATCATGATCAAATTAAAATATATATTTTTTTTCATAGAAAAATTTATGTTAATAAGACATCATAAATATAAATATCAAAATTTCAGTTTTATATATGAAAAGTATTAGAATTGTGAAATAAATTTTTTGATGTTGTTGGATCTGAGTTTATCTTTTGTAGATCATGCTTGATAGTTAGAGTCGAATGAAGGAGAGAAGAGAGAGTAGAAAAATTCTGGGATCTTTTGGGAAATGTCATTTTATTCGTATTTTTATCGCGTATTTATAGTTGTGTGTTTTTGTAAAATTACAGAAATGAGAGAGCGATTATGATAATAAGACATCATAATGCAATTAAGGTTCCAATTAATTGTGTAGATTTTATATTATATTTGTATTACAATTTGAATTTTAATATTGGCGGTAATTGAGCGGTCAACTGACTTGAAGTCAACCGGCTGAAGCGACCGCCCGAGTAGCATCTATGTCTTCTGGAGTACGAGTTGGTTAGTTGAGGAGTTCGACCATATGACGATCTTGCTCAGTGTCTTGGCACTGTCCATTAGAGCGGTTGATTTGTGAGGTGGTCAAAATGCAGAGTTGGTCAAATGTGATCAGCCTACTTTTTTCGTAGTAAGTTGTGGCTCATTTTCCGTTCTGCTCGAGTCTTACAAGGCTCGTGTCTCACCAGTCTTGTTGATTGGTCGCCTCAGCCGGATTTCTCAACCTTGCAAAGTCTTAAGCAGATCTTATAGCAGTCCATGTGAGGGTATCAAACGAGACTCGCTATCGGGATGATTCACATCTCACTTTTAGCGGGTCTTGCTGCTACCGAGTGGGGAACTATCTTCGGAGCCTTGAATCGTCAAAAGGAGGTCATTTTCTCTTAGTTGTTCGCTCTTTTTGAGATTCATGCGGTATTTTAAATATATTTACATATATAAATTTATGACACTAAGACATCATAAATATAAAAATAAAATTTTTGGAGATATATGTGAACGGATAAGTAAGTAAATTTTTTGTATTTTTTTTGCTGAGCAAGTAATAATTCCTGCTCCAGCACAAATATTTAATGAAGGGGATAAATTCAACTCAATTATTAAAAGCCATTCACTCCACTCACTTCAAAACTAATATGTATTACGGGAGTAGTGCGTTTTTGTTTGATATGATCAATTCCGGCAAAGATTGAATTTTTATTGGTCAAAGATTTGATCTGTTTTCGATAGGTTACAATTATTATGACTCATACAGTGTGCCCCTTCTCCTTTAGTAGTGAAGCATTTATTAAAATCAGTAATCATTAATATGTGATTTTTATTGTATGGCTGAGTAAATGAGAAGGAGCTTCACTGCAAGCATGGCTAAATTTGAAGGGGGGTCTTCACTTTCCTTATATTGGAGCTATCCACTAATCTTATATGTCCTTCTAGGGCATCGGCTAGTTTGTGAATTCATACAATATGGAGGAAGTCTCGTGAGACGATGGAGGAGATAAAGAGGGATTGAGTTTGAGATGGATCTCTCTTTCCCTTTCCCTTTGTCTCTTTTGTATTTCTCATAAGGTGTGCTTACCCTCGTAGGGCTACATAAAGATTAAAAAAATAAGGAAATGCTACATTACAGGCCATGCAATACAAAGTCTATTGAGGAATTAAAGTCTTGAACTGCCAAAAAAAGTTTCTGGAAGTCTATTGAGGAATTAAAGTCTTGAACTGCCAAAAATAGTTTCTGGCATCGGGTGCCACCCCCAAGTGATGGGTTTCCTGCTGCTATGGTTCAAGAATGATCCAAGCATTGTTGCACCCCTTCAGGGTGTTGGGCACTTGGGTTTCTTGGTCCTTGATTATAAATGTTTCTGATTGGTGCATAGGTGGCCGCCACTAAGACCAAATCGCAAGTCCAAGCGTTGGGGCACCCCGACTACTCCAATCAGGCTCCACATATAACAATCAACCACTTGGAAACTAATTGCATCCAATTCCTCTCCTCCAAATTTGTACAATTTTCATGGTAATATATTATGGTATGATTCAACTCCAGTCTAAACATTCTTTAACTCAAACTGAAACCAATCGTAGCTTCAGTTTCTCAATTGTAACAACCATTGTCAACATATTTACAAGATTATGAGTTGTGTATCCTCGCTAAAGATAATTGGCCATCTTCTAAAAGTAAAAGAATGAAGTAATATCTTGACTAAATGTGTTTCGTGCTGACAAAAAAAGAGGTGCAATGAGCTAGACGGATGACACTCATGTTGTTACTGAAAAGTTTTCAATTCCCTTGCTTCATGCCCAATTCTACCATAAAACTCTATAGTCAAATCATTTTCTTGCTAATCTCAATGATTGCAATATATTTAGCTTCCATAGATGATAGCTCAATATTTTTTTGCAGTATGGAAGCCGAACTCGCTAATGTGTTCCCCAAAGTAAAGATATCACATGTTGTACTTCTCTACCAAAAATATTATGCATTGGGTCGGTCTTCAATCCTCAATTCTCACTGGTGAAATACTTACTAGCTGAGTATACTTTGACCCTCAAGCAGAAATGTCACATGGGCGTTAGCCAATCAGTTTTTCTAGGTCCTCGAGCTATTTTCCAGGGGGTCTAGCATTGTCATGCCCCTTTTTCTTGAGTTATTGGGATGTCTCGAGATTTGTGCCAACACATTTTTTTTACATCACATAAACTTAATCTTCTATTACTGTAATACAACTTGAAGTAGTGTGAGATTAAGTTGACAAACTAATGATGGTGTTTGATGGCTCATGATAATGGACAAATGACAATAGTTGAGCGATGATAATGAAACGATGTAAACTATACTATGAGGATTAAACAACTCAATCGAATGATGGTTATTTAATGACAACAGTTAATGATAATTAAGTGATTGTGAGTTGTTGTTGATTGTTGTTGGTGTTGATCATCATGCAAAGCCTTATAATTTCTTAAATCTCAAAGCACTCTCCAAAATTAAGTCCAAGTCCCCTCATGTAAACATGTGGCTTTTATTATAGCTTTTGAGAGTAGCATTTTTATAATTTTGGCCAAATTTTGAAACTCTTTGGATGTCTTTGACTAATCTTTAGTATTTAAATGTCTTAAGGACCTAAATATTTAGTGTTTTTTGGTTCACCGGATGCCTCACAAGAAGACACTTAATTTGATTATAACTATGTAATATTTAGAGACCATTTGATTCTTTAACCAATAACTAAGGATTTCTATGCTATTTTAAGTGTTGGACTTGAGCTCATTCAACCTTTAAATTGGAGCAATTTGAGTAGTGCAGTATGATTATAAATTTGTGGAAATTGGAGCTCAAGTGACCTATAATTTAAATATATAATTACATGAATATCACATTTGACTTTGCATTATGACATGATGACCAAACAAATAAGAATATAAAATTAGTTTCATTAAGATATTTTTGTACATACATATCATTTAAGGAAAGGATTTGTTGGGTTGCAAACGAACCTAACGAAGTTGAGCAATGCATGTTTGATCTCAAGCTCATCATTAAAAGTTTGTTCGAGCTCAGCTTGAGCTCAATTTAAGCTTTTAAGACAATGTTTGAGATTAAGTTCATTTAGAAATAATTTGTTCGATTTGAGCTTGCTTTATAAAAAAATTATTGAGTTTATTATTGAGCAATTTGTTTAACAAAATAAATGAACCATAATAATGTCATAATGTAGTTGTATGCAAGCTTTATACGAGCAACTTGTTGAAAAAAATAAATGTCTCGTATAAAAAAATTTAAAAAATATTTTTCATGAGCGAACTGTAATGGAGTCTTATTCGTGCTTACTCAGGAGCTTTAAAATGATACTGTTAATAAATATAAATGAACAAAATAATATGTTATTTCAACTATTTGAACAAGTTTTCAAGCTCGTTAGCCTACTTAATAAAGCAATCATGAACATGCTTTAATTGAATCGAGCTAGGACTTGTTGGTTGAACGCTCAATTCATTTGTATTCCTAAGAATGGGCTCACTATTTCAACGTTATGTAGGTTACTAAGGAGTTGTTTAATTTGTTGAAATGAGAGTGCCACATAAAAGGAAATATAATGTAAAAGTTATATATTATATTTGGAATACTTTGAAGGTGTTTGGTTTAGTGTAAAATAAGTATAGCATTTCATTTTATTTTATTTTTTGGTGGTAAGAAAATGAAATCAATGTGAAATAAGTAGTCAATGGATAGCAGTGATGGAGGTGTTTATGGCAACGATGGCGGGCAGTGGTAGATTGGATAGCAATAGTGGTGGTAGCCCTTGAGTGGAGGTCGGCAAGGAAGGGCATGGAGCAACGGGCGAATGACCGTTGAGCCGGCGGTGGCTAGCAATATTTTTGCATTTAAAGGTGTATTTGCCAAAATCCATCAAATTCCAAATGCATTGAAAATAAACTATACAATTAATTCAAAATAAATTATAATTTTATACTACATTCAGAATTCACCCTTCCAAATATTCGTATTTATGTAACTCCTGCAAAAAGAATGTGCACAGTTCGCATTTCTTGCATTAAACCAAATAGCCCCTAAAAAAACTCGATAATCTGATATTGTCGAGTTCCTAGCATTTACGATTTTATCCAACAACATGGAAAGTTATTGTGAAGGTGGCTCAATGTCAGACTATTCAAAAATACTCTTAATACATTTGTGTGGCTAAATTTATATATTTATTTAGTTATTATATTTTTTTGTATTAATATTTTAGAATCTTTATATATCGATCATTCAAAATATTAAATATAATCTTTCAATCATCTAAACTTAAGAAAATACATTTCAAATTTTCAAAGATTAGGTAAACACTTGCGAAGTGTTTGTAACAAAATGAAGAAGTTTTGGGTGATTGAAATGTAAAAAATTGTAATTTTCGATGGTTAAAATGACACATTTATTATTTTTAATGATTAAATTGTAAAAACTCATATTATTTTTATGGAAATACATTTTTAAGCTTCAAAATTGATCACTTACGCATTAAAAATGAAATACATTTCGTACATATTGCACAAAATGCCATATGTATATCGCCCAGCAGGATAGACTGTGGACGGAATGAGGCAGAGATGCAGATTTTAAATAATTTATATAAACACGTGTTGAGGATGGTTGGGGAAATCAGTTAGGAAGCAGAAAGCGACGGCAACCCAATGCCGTCCGTCCATTTCATCTAATCCACAACGGCGGCAGGAAAACCGAAAAAACGTTTGGTAGTGAGGCCGCTACGGTCCCGTGATCTCCGCCATCCGCGAACTTTCCGCAGTGAAGGCACGGCAGTCCACGTGTACGAACGGCGGTGCTTGCGAGAAAATCTTCGAGCTATTTTATTTTATTTTATTGTTGTTTTTTTAGAGTAGTGAGCGTCTGGCCTAATTTTATTAAATAAAAAGGATTAAATACGTGAACAAAAAGAAAAGAAAAGCCTAAAAAATAAAATAAAATAATAATTATTTAAGCAATACAACTTAAGAGACACACATGGTAGAAGAAGAAGGTCCATCTTCTAACTTCATCAATGGAACATCTCCAAATCAAACAACAAAGTGTCTTAATGAATAGCCTTCAAAAAAGCCTAAAACCACTTATCCATAGAAAATCACTGAACAACAAGGCTCAGAACGAAGCCTGCAACATAAAAAAGAAAAGATAATCAAATAGAATTTAAAAAATAAGCTTAGCTCGTACCCAAAAATGTTGATGTGAAATCTAGATATATATCAGTTGATGTTGTAGATGTATAAATCAAACGAGATAACGATCGATTAAGCAAAAAATTGAACGGGAAAATTTCACACCTGAAAACAGTAACACCACAGCGGAACACAGATTTACGTGGTTTGACAAATTTCCTACGTCCACGAAGTTGCAGAGAATTTTACTATTTGAGGAATTTACACAAGTCGATCTCCTCGACTGATAAAATGAATCTCTCACCCTCACTTCGTTGCTCTCTCTTCTTCTCTCTCTACACCGACATACACCGAAAAAGACAAACTTACAAGAGAAAAACTCAATTTCTCTTCTGTCACAAATCACCAAGAATAAGTCAAAGGAGAACAATCTTCTTTTTTTTTCTTCTTCATTTTTTTCCCTATACTACAAGGAACTACTCTTCCTTGCACTTCTCTTTCACTGTCCCGTGGAAACCCGAAGAACACTTCCTCTATCCCGAGAAAGCCCGAAGAAGAACTCAAAATGTGACTTCTATCTCTTTAAGGAGAGTCGTCCGAAGTCTTTTTATTGCGAAACTTGGGGCATGAACAATTTCTCTGTTCGCGGAAATGAGAGGCGTGACGATTCACAAACGGGAGCGGAAGCGGGAGTGGGAGCGCTGGCGCCGATTTGCGAAACATGGGAGGCAAGAGTTGGAGATCGGTCTCCAGCGCTAACAAAAAACACATTGAATAACTCCAATAAGAAACTAAAGAAACAATATCTTAGCATAAATCAATCAAAAATGAATGATTGAAATCAAGTTTTCATCCAAACTTAAATGGAAATGAAAATACCAAGAGATAATTTTTAAAGAATGGCAAAATCAGTAAGTGTGAAGGGAACATCATAGCATAAACCTTAAAACAAGTCCAATAAAATAAAGATCAAGAGAGTATCCGCAATTCAAAAATCTGACAAACATAATCCAAATCAGCCATCAAGAAAGATAGAAAAATCACCAAAATTGCCAAAGAGAATGCTACAATAAACTATAAACTTGAAGAAAAAATACAAGGGCAAACAGAAAGCATCAATAAAAAACCAACTGAAAAACTCAAATAAGAACAAATAAAATAGAAACTACACAAACAACATAATAACATAAAATAAGTAAAGTCAAACAACCATCGGCCATCAAAAACAAGCCAAACCCAAAAGCCAGCAAAAAGCAAATACTAAATAAGATAAAACGAGAAAAAATATATGTCCTATAAATTATGAAAACGAATAGTAGAAGCAAGGATAAATTTCTTAAATTTCTATTTCCAACACTTATATTCAATTAACCAATGAACATATTGCTTATTAAAATCAATAGATTTGGAGGTTTTCTTATTAAACACTGCATCTTTAAGCTTAGAATTAAGAGGAATATTAAACCAACTAAAAATTAAATCCTCATAAGTTTCCACAAGGGATTTACCATCAATATAAGGGTAAAAAAAAAAAAACAAAGAATAGCATTAGTAACATTAAAGTTAAAAAAAGCACTAAATGTAGAGGTAACTCTTATAAGTTATCTCCAAAAAGAGAAGAAAAATTGCAAACCTTTTGAAAAAAAAATCACCATGATTAAAAAACCAATCTCTCAAATAAGAGGGATAATTATATTATTTCCAAATAATTTTAGGTTTATACATAACATTATTATTGTTCAAAGTGGGAAGGCCCATCCCTTCCAAACGCTCAGGAAGTGACTCTCGTAAAAAAAATGGTGGAGTGTCTCGGCCCGCTTATGCGACCAACAGGGTTCCCCTATTGCGTTGTAGTGGTAGTTTCTGAAGATAATTTTCCACATCATTGTCACATTTTCTTGGGGAGATTTCTCATGATTTTGAGGTGATTTCTAGTGTAGACTTTTTGTGTTACTGATGCGCTTTTCAAAGGATTTTTTTAGCGTTGCCGTCGAGCTTTTTGGAGGAGATTTTTGCACTACTATCATGTTTTTCAGGGTAGACATTTAGCATTGGTTTCATGATTTCAAAAGAGATTTTCGTTATTATCGAGATATTGATATCGGGAGAATCTCATCCCCTTGAAAATTAGCAGAATTATCAGAATTTTGAGCAGGTGATGTTGACACCATTTGAAGATAAGCCGACCCTTTCTTCGAGGGCATGGAAAATCAAGCTCGTAAAGATCAGCCATATCATAGGCAAGCACAAGAAGGATAACTCCACGATCATATTACAGAGACTTTACATGCTTTTCAAACAAGGATGTTAGGTTTTGAAGACGACTACGAGAAATTGCGAATCACCTATTGATAAAGAGGATGTTGTACTGGACTGTTGTTTTTTTTCTGTTGTCTTGTTGCAAGTTGTATACCAGTATGTGTTGGTCTTTTGTAATCTTTTAGTCATTTTATGTGACATTACACATTGATGGTGATTTTGTTTATACGTCATTCTTTTTCTCGATATTGTAAAAGCTTTGGCATTATTTTAAGGTCACTTTTGTTTTTTATTCCAAGCTGTGGTTGCCCCATCTCATGAGCGGTTACAAGATGTTGTTGCCCAATTTATGAGCAGATGTCATCTGACTTCTAGGTTGTCTCCATGATTGTTTGTTTAGCTAGAGCGTGTCTACTCGATGACCAAAACCTAAAGTGGAAGAAGATAGTTTTAATCCACAAAGGATGTAAGATCGGTCCTAGGTTGTATGACTGACGATGCTTGATGACATAACATGTATCAAAACCTAGTTGAAAGGAGAATTCGTTAGGGTATGCAATACCCATTCTAGGTTGTATAGTTGCTGATGTTAGACGGCGTTAACCCCTAATGAACAAAGTCATATGAAGTCCATCAAGGATGGTTGACTTATCTGAGGTTGTATGTTGATGCTTTTGCTTAAAGATCTTAACCTTTTATGGAGGATGTTGAAAGAAATACACAAAGTAGTTTAACCTATTTGAGGTTGTTAATCAAATGTTCTGCTTAACGACTGTTGCCTATGATTAAAGAGGTTGAATTGATTCCTCTTAGGCGTACGTCGCAATGGACCATTTTTTTTTAAAATATGATTACAGTCACACTCAATAATAATGTTTAATAACTTATTAGTTACTGTTTCTGAATTTATTGTCCCCTATAGGGGGTTTTTTTCACACAAGCTTGTAAGACAGCTCATGCATCAAATCGTGAAGACATCAGCTTCCTGATCAAGTTAAGGAAGAACTTCAATAAAATGTGGGTGCTAAGAAAGCGTTATTGTTATGTTTCTTCCAAGTCTAGAAGAAGTTTTCAAAGAATTGATGTTTAAATGATATGTGGACATCAGCTTGATATTGTTATTTTTCTTTCCAAGCTTGTAAGACAGCTCATGCATCAAACCGTGAAGACATCAACTTCCTGATCAAGTTAAGGAAGAACTTTCAATATGATGGGGGTGCTAAGAGAGCGTTATTGTTATGCTTCTTCCCAGTCTAGAAAAATTTCTCGAAGAATTGATGTCTAAATGATATGTGGAATGACTACCCAACACGTCATAGTCGTTCCCCAGACATTAACGTGACATTTCGAGAGTACAGTGAAGGTTTCCCTCAACCTAGAAGAATTTGTCATGGACATTACGTTTGGATGGTATGTAAGAAGACTACAAGTGTGCCTAAGTCCTTTAGCGATCTACCTTTAGAGACTACAATCAAGATTGCCCCCCCCCTCCGCATTGAAGAATACTTCAGAAATGATCCTCAAGATGTGCAAAGAAGGTTTGGTCGGCATTTGGATGATCTATATCATTTGTAAATGAAAACTGTATCGAAAACTTGGTTTTCAACAGACGATGTCAAATTGTTGTGTTTCACAAGGTTTATGTTGGTTGAGTGATTATTTAGTGTTTTAATGTTTCATTTAGTGTCTTAGTGTTTCATAAGAACCAATCACACACTTAGTGGCCAACAACTGCAGGAGAGAAAAGTGTTTGGTGGCCCCATGCATCCCTTGGTTCAAGGTCCAGCACTTCTCTCAAGAGAGGGGTAGGGCTTTATTTATAAAGTCTGGGAGAAGCCTCTCTGCAAATATGAAAGAATTTTGGACAACTACATCATACTACTCAGAGAGATTTCTTCAATGGAATGACGTCGGTAGAATATTTGAGTGTCTTAATAATATCAGAATTGAGCAAGCTTAGGCTTGTTGGATTTGTCTCATCAATATGCTCAATTTAATTATATTAGCTTGTCAGATTGAAATCTATTTGACCTTCTGATTATGCGTAGAAAAAATTTACAAATGTTGTTTAATGACTCGTTATGGGCTTGATTTGACTTGGATTTAACGAATTTTGGTATCATTGGATTCATCTTGTCGAGTGGACCAATTTGACTATAAGTTTGTTGAAATTTGAGTTATAAATGATTTTTAATCAGGGCTGAAATTTGAGTTACAAATGATTTTTAATCAAAGTATGAGTATTTCTCGTTCAGAAAATTATCTTGAGATTCGTGTCATGCATCAAAATTCATCTCAAATGATAAATTTATTGATTTATAATGCTTAATATCAAAACTTATTTATGCAATTTGTCTTAGCCTTCCGGTTCAGAGCTTAGTCTTTTTGCCAAAAGGTCTTGAGTTTAAGACTTTACATATGTAGCATACCAGTAAAATTCACCATATTCCAAACTTAGAGAAAGAGAGAGAGAGAGAGAGTTTCAAATCATGAAAAAAAATAAATTTCTTTTTCGTTACTTTAAATCTGAATCATTTAAAATTCATATTAAAACATGAAATATTTGAAAAAAAAAAATACTTAATCAAAGGTTTGAAATATTTGCATAGATAATACTGAATGATTCAGATTAATAAATATTAATAAGAACACCTGCTGTAGCATAAACTACTCGCAGCAGAGATCCTTTCTACACACAAGAGATCGAAAGTGCTCGTTGTTTCATACGTTACATTCATTGAAAGTCAGTTTTGCGAGTGATGAAATGTATATACAAGACAGAATCAATATTGTAGTTTTGTCAGCATTGCCTGCGACGATTCCTGACGACAGACTTGAGGGATACAGCCGTTGGCTATTTTGGTTTTGACGCTTTTGTCTAATTCCGCATCAAACTTCGTTATTTTCCTCCTCCTTCGAACAAGTTAAAAGCTTCTTGAAAAAGACAACTCGGCTGCCGATGTCTCCTTTTTAAAACTATTTTCTCATCAATACATCAATATATATTCATTTGTTGCTTTTGGATCAATCTTCTTAAATATTTTTATTATTATTATTATTATTATTTTCTATAAGAACTATAGTTAGTGGCTACAATTATCATGGTCGGGTGCAACAATCTATACTTCACTTCGAAAGTAATGTTATAGTTGTCAACTCACTCTTCTGCTCTCTTCTCTATCTTTAAATGAAGAATGTGTCATTATTTTGAGCAAATCGTCTGAATGTACTTTCCTTTGTTTTCATTCCAATAAATAATAGTCTCTACAATCTATTTTAGGTACATAATATTCTCTATAATACATTTCCTAATCTAAATATTCAGCTAAGAGGAAAGAATCTGTGCAAATATAATATTTCCTTCTACGCAGCATTGTGAAGAAGGAAACTCTTTATTCTGTCTGATTTCATTTATTCCTAATTTATAAAATGTAAGTCTATTTATAATTTTTTAAAGAGGCATTTTGAGAAATTTAGCCACATTTTCAAACCATTTCAACATACGTTCCACATTGATTCTCTTGATTATATATCATCTTTTCAAAAGTTATACAACCTCAGAATCAAATGATCTTGGGCTCACTAAATTCCTCTCATTCAGCCGCTCGATTTAACTATAAGTATGTCTTGGATCAAATCACTTATGCTCAATTTAACTATAAACTTACTGTAATAAAAAATTAAAAAAAAATTTGAAAGTTATTTTTCTTCAAAATACGTTGAGATTTGTGGCTGATCATAAATATTCCCTCAAAGTTTTCTACTCTTTTACTCCCTCCCTCAATCATTATGCTCGTACCATAATAAATTCAGCGTCTGCTTGAATTTTTCCTTAAAATTGCAGTAAAAAGACAAATGCAATTAAGAATCGGTTCTGAGCTATTAATTACAATATATGTTATAAATGCAATTAAAACATCAATAATAAATTTGAGACTAATAACCGCTATCTGGGCAGAAAACATTGATTATATTCATGGGGCCAATGCCATCATGTCTAATCTGCTAAGAAAAAACAGGGTTTTTTTGTTTGTGCTCTCCGGGCATTAATGGAGTTTGAAGAACACTTCGACCAAGTCACGTGGCACTTTGAATACAAGACCTGACTAACGGATATAAAATTTCTCCAAAATTGGGATGATTATATGAATAGTCCTCGATCCTTTGTTATTTACAATGCTAACCTCCACTTATTTTTCTTAAATTACCAAGTTGGTTCGTTTGCTCATGAAGATTTTATTATACATTTTGAAATTTGGGCGAGAAATGAGATTTTTTAAGGGTCTATTTGGGACAGATTTCTGTCTGTTTTATTTGGAAAACTATTTTCTTACTGTTTTTAGAAATTCTTGAGATAAAAATTTAATTTTTTCAACATAAGTTATTAAAATATTGTGACTGTCAGAAAATTACGGTCTGACTTTTTGAAAATAGAAAAATATTGTAATAGTCACAGCAACATCTTGAAAGCAGTTTTTTCTTCAATTGTTTCACGACTGCTTCTTCAAAGAACTACAGTTGTCCCAAACAGATCCCAGTTTTGTAAATAATAGAGCTTTGAATGCAATGTTTGACTGCCAAAAAAAATTTGGAAAATTTGCATGAAAAACATTTAATTCTTATGCATTTACTTATCTCACGTCCAAATCATGATTTTTATATGATAAGCACCCAAACTTATGTATGAAAAGGTGTTTATCATATAGAAATCAAAGTTTGAGTGTGAGATATATTAGGAATTGGGGAATGTAAGTTCCCCAATAGGATTTATGAGGGAGATTGCGGTCCCTGCATCCTCCCCCTGACCGGGTCGGTTGGACCGGTCCAAAATACCCGCGGAGTGTGGGGCCGGTCCAAGTACAGAGGCATCACGTGAGCGGATATGCTTCCGCCGTCCCATCACAATTCAAGTTGGACCCGGTCGGCTGTATCTTCCTCGTCGCCTAGCTTAACTACCTGAATCCGGCTTAGTTCCCACTTCGAGCCGAGCAAAGAAGCGAACTGTAGTGAAGATCGGCGAGACGGCGACGGGAGGAAGAAAACAATAAGCTCTATAATTTCCCTCGGCCCTGCCTACTGTTGGCGAGGAGAAATTACTGTTATATGTGAATTTTTTTGGCAGCGCTTAGGGGGTGTTTAGTAGCAGCTGCATATTTACGTTAAGTAAGATTTACCAAATTCATAGAGCACGCGAGCACGGCTTATAATCAGCATCACGGCCGGAGTTGATAAATCTGGATTTACATCGCACATGGGATGAAACGGGGGAGAAAAAGATGGAAGATTTAATGGAGATTTGGATTTAGTTTTCCTTTTTTTTTTTCTTCTGTGTGATTGGGTGGAATTAAGGTAAATTTATGGCTAAATTCTATTAAAAGTGTGCTACAAAACACCACTTTAGATATGCTCTCGGGTTTCATAAATAAGGCTTTATCTCCCTGTTGAGAGTGGAGGGTGGACCTTGAGTCAGAAGACGACTAAAACTTGGAGGATGAATTGAAGTCAAACATCACTTGTGCACTGTAGATCCGGTGAATATCTCCTGCTCTGCTGCTCATGCGGCAGCCAACCATTGTCGACCATTGCTAGCCGGACACAGCCGACCACCTCCGGTCGTCGGTCACCGGTCACCCCTGACTCATTGCAATGAAACGAAACCTCATGCAGAATAACAATGTGCGTCGCGAAATCTTGACATGTATTGTTGAACAATTAGGCATTCTCCAGAACAACACATCCCACATTTGATACAAGACACCTCCTGAAGACGATAACACAATGCACCCCATATATGGTGTAACAACACACCTCAAAAATAGTGTAGCAATGCACCTTGAACATGATACGTTGACACACTCCAATAACGGTGTATCAATACACACTGCATATGATGCAACGTTGCCTCTCAAAATTAGTGTAACAACGCACTCATGAGATGATGGCATTCTCCAAAATTATAAAGTTTCCTCCTTGTAGCTCTCAACTCCAGCCCATGCAACCTACGTACATCACACAACTTATTGCTATGAACAATGTGACTAACTACGACTTCTATTGTCCACGATTCATGCAGCTCCTAATTCAAGTCTCAGTGATATATAGGTGTCACCACAGCTCTCCACTATGACCAACGTGACCAACTATGACCTAAATTACTCACAACTAGTACAGTTCCCGACTTTAACCCCAACGTTCTGCGAATGTCATCAAGACTTATCGTTACAACCTATATGGTCCTCAACTTGTGCAATTCTCGACTCTGGCCTCTGCGGCCAACAAACATCATATGAGTTGACCACTATAACCTAAAAGAACAACCAAATCCTACGTGGTTTATAGCTAGCGCAGGATCCCTGCAACCTAAGAACGTAACCACAAAATCACAACTCAACACAACGGCCTGTGTGATCGACTGCTCGTGCAACTCCCAAGTCGAGCCTCTACGACCTACGAATGTCATCACAACTCACCACTACGGTTTATGTTAACAATGACAACCTATGTGGCTCACAACTTATATAATTTTTTTCTACGGCCTTTGTGACCAAACGACACTTCAGAAGCAATCATCTACAGCCCATCCGACCAACTCTTATCAATGCTGCCAATTACAGCCTGTGAAAGAAACTTCACTGCTTGATTAACGATTGCATATTTGAGGCACTCATCAAAAGAACTCATATAAGGTCCTCTCCTTCAAATTGAACTCACATGTCCTTCTATCAAATACAAGCTAGACTCAAAATCTACATAACTAGTTAAATTTATGCACTTTCTATATAATCTTACTCATGTAGCCAATTCTACAACATCAACTTGAATCCTTATTAATAAGGGGTCACAAGTTGGGCATAAATACATAAAAAACTTAGACTATAAGCTAAATGACTATAACATCATTGTTGTTTGTAGAATCTCTCAAAGTTTAACTTCATAATCTCTATCATTTTCTCTAAACTGCTTCAACAACTTAGCTGGCCTCATCTTTCTTAATCCATTAACTCTAATAGGCTTTTTTGTGGATTAATTCTATTGTAATTGGGAAACATCACAACCAGCCTTTTTATTAAAGTATGTTCACAAAAGGTAGATGTGAGGAACTACGTTATAAACAGTAAGTTATATTGTCCCAATAAATCAACTCAAACTTTAGAAGATCTCATATAATTGTTGTGAGTATTTGTGAAGCCCTTTTCTGGGCATTTACATACATACCACACAATTTTTATATATATACATATCAAACAAAATTTTTTCGATATTTACATGCATGCCACTCAAATATTTAGCATTAAATAAGAAACAACAATATTAATAATTGTTCAGAATTAAAATCTACATTTTCATCCATAAATTTATGATATATAAACATCAAACTTTAGTATTACATGTTGAACAACTGCTATATAATACCTAAGCTTCGATACGTAAATAAATAAGAATTGGGTGGTATTTATGTAAATGCCCCCAAAAAAATCTTAATGATTAGACTTTATTAGTTTACAAATAAATAGTATATCATATTTCTCTGTATTATGTAATTTTTTTTTTCAATTTAATTTTGGCACTGAAGTATTTCTAAGAAAAACTTAGAAAAATAAAAATAAAACATGGGTTAAAATAGTCATTTTTAACTAACATACAATTGAGATGCA
>NEWO01000019.1:2486077-2502418 GCA_003013225.1 Phalaenopsis aphrodite | reverse complement strand
AAATATAAACTTTAATTGTTAGAATTTTTGTAACCTTTTTATTATTTTTATTTAATTTAAGAATTTTTGGATTGCAATATTTCTTACATGGAGTCTAATTAAATATTAAAGATATGTTTAAGCTATGTGACTAAAATAGTTGATGGGAGATTTACATGCATACCCCTCAATCCTTATGTATAATTTACATATGGAGCACTTAGACTTTAATTTTTACGTACATGTCACCTAATCTATGAACAGGCATGCATGCATATAATATGCTCTATAATAATAATAATAATAATAATAATATTTTTTTTTCACTGTAATTATTTATTTATCATGATCCATACAAGCTGAAGACTACCCTTATTTTATTGGGCGCATATAAGAGGCATCTTTCAAATTAGTCTTTAATATTTCTGAAGCGGCATAAATCACGAAATTGATGGTGTTGAAATATCTAATTTAAATTACAGGATTTCTTGTTTTTTTTGTTAAGACTTATAATATGAAATAATTTATTCCTAGAAAAAGTTATGAGGAATAAATTTTTTACTTAATATAAGGAAATATTTTCTTTTCATATATTAGAAATTATTTGTTTTCCTAATTTATATCATTTCTTATTATCTCCTAATAATTAATATGAATTAATTATTGGAGATATCTGGTGATATATCTTTCATTTCATATCATTTCATTTTCTTTATTTTTTTCTATTATAGGATTCTTGTAAGGGTTATTTATACCCTCGTTCATATCAATGAAAGTGATTCCGAAGTATTTTATTTTATTCTGCATTACTCTAAATTTTAACATGATATC
This sequence comes from Phalaenopsis aphrodite, assembly GCA_003013225.1. NCBI lineage: Eukaryota > Viridiplantae > Streptophyta > Magnoliopsida > Asparagales > Orchidaceae > Phalaenopsis > Phalaenopsis aphrodite. The sequence goes on along the minus strand of NEWO01000019.1, from coordinate 2,501,608 downwards.
AGAGTCTAATTTCATACTCTGGCCACTGATCTTCCTTCGAGAATTGTCGGACTCCCTTCCTGCCATCCTTTGTACAGGAAGGGAGGGGCACTCTTCTTCTCTTCTGACATCTTCTTGGTGAGCTCGGAAATATTTAAAATATTGAGGATCTGAATCTTCGGAGTCCTCTGCTTCGCCTGAAGAGCTCGATCTTGGAGCTGCTCAATCTCGAGCTGTTCGAATCATTCACTGGTCGATGGCTCACCGCTCGATCAGTTCAACGACTGCTTCGTTCACTTGGAGAGCTCGAACCCTTAGCAATATTTATGTTGCCCTCGGTTTTCCTCCACCACGCCGCTCACCTTTACCATGAGTTTTCCCCATGGATATGGCGCGCAGAAGAAGGTCAAGGCCTGGATGAAGAGGTTTCACCGTCTGCCCTATTTTTCACCTTACAACGATTGTTCTATGATCGACTAAGAGAGCGAGTTGATGGAGAAGCATACTAAAGGGGATTCATGTATCCATATGCTTCCTTGCATGCAATCTATTAACCAAACTGAAGGAGGAAATGTAGACAAACATGGAAGTTCTGGTGGCAAACTTCTCCTTTCTGCCAGCCAAATCCGTAAACTACAAGATGGATCCTTCTTCTACAATTTCTAACGGACATCCCTACAATTTCAGCAAGATCCGCCTGCTACTATTTCTTGCCCAGATCCTTCTATTGGCCTCTTCAATACCTAATGTTGTTTCCTTCCTCCTGAAATTCCTAGTAGGATCTCCTTCCTGCTAGATCTTCCTGCAGTCCGCCCTGCCATATTCCCTTGCCAAATATTCACTTTCCTGCAACAAAAACTCATTATGTGGTTGCAGGGGCTCTCCTAATTTCCTTCTAAGAAACAACTTTCCTGAACCTCCCTACTGCAGGCCCTCTTCTGCCTCCATTATCTCCCTATAGTAGCAACAGTAGGATCTTCTCATGATCCTATAAACAATAAGCTATAGCAAGAAACAACCAATCCTCTCCAAGTTCTTCAGGCCCTCTACTTGATCTCTTCCTCTAATCCATATCTTTTTCTGTTGAAGGCTCTCAATTGATTCTCTGCCTACGTCCTTTTTGGCTAATCTGCAGGCCCTCCTCTAGAGCTCCTCCTGGTCTTCCAAGCACCAGACTTCTCCCTCCATGAGCTTCTTTATTGAAACTTCGTTGCTTGAATCTTCTTAGCAACAAACCTTCCTCCACCGAAAATTATTCCCTACTGATAGTCAGACCTATCCCTTGATGGATTTTCCTGCCACTGGAACTTACTCTTGCATCTAGTTCACTCTCCTATAGCCTTTCCAGTTGTGGGACCTCCCTCATGCAGCTTTTCTTGCAGTCGGATCTACCTTAAAAAAATTTTCCCTGCTGATTTTAGCTACCTCTTCCTAAGGAAAGCACAACTCTTTCCTGTAGCAATATTTCAGCCTTCTCCGAGCACTGTCGTTGGCCCTCTGCAACTTTCTTGCAACCTCTCTGCAGCCTTCTTGCAGCTTTCCTACATCTCTCCTGCAGCATTATTACAGTTTTCTTGTTGCTTTCATGCAATTATCAGTCAGCTCGTGACTTACAAATTCATCAATGTCTCGAAATTGAGCTTAGCCCTCATCCAGACTACTCTCAAGCTTCAACACTCTCAGGCTTCGACATTCTCGGCTTCAGAACTCTCAGGCTTCAACACCGTCATGCTTTGGCACTCTCAGGCTTCAGCATTCTCGGCTTCGGAGCTCTCAGCTCTCGGGTTTCAGTACCCTCAGGCTTCGGGACATTCGGCTTCGACACTTACGGTTTGAGGATTGTTGGCAAATTGATGCTACCGTCCAATCAACATACCAACCATGTTCAACTTGAGGGGGAGTGTTGAAATATCTAATTTAAATTACAGGATTTCTTGACTTTCTTGTTAAGACTTATAATAGGAAATAATTTATTCCTAGAAAAAGTTTTAAGGAATAAATTCTTTCTTTAATATAAGGAAATATTTTTTTTCATATATTAGGAAATATTTGTTTTCCTAATTTATATGATTTCTTATTATCTTCTAATAATTAATATGAATTAATTATTGGAGATATTAGGTGATATATCTTTCCTTTCATATCATTTTCTTTTCATTATTTTTCTTATTATAGGATTCTTGTAAGGGTTATTTATACCCCTGTTCATATCAATGAAAGTGATTCTGAAGTATTTTACTTTATTCCGCATAACTCAAAATTTTAACATACGAGGTAGAAAGGGCGGAATAAAAAAAAGAGCAAAGATAATAATTTTTCTATTTTTTGACTCAGGCATTTAATTACTAATGATCTGAAAGAAAGGTTGCACAGTTCGAAATAATCTCTGCAAATTTGATAGACCAATAGGCATTAAAAGAGTAAGAAGAGTTCTCATCAATTGAGGGGACTTCCTTAAATTTAGATATTTTTTTATATAAAAGGACTATTTCATATTTTGTTCTTTCTAAAATATTAATTTTGCCCCTGCTGAAATATCATTTTGCTCTTTATTGTACTAGCCTCTTCCATATTGGGCTAGAGGTCAGTTTACCCCATCTCCAAAAAGAGGTTAACACCCCTGCAGTCATCGATCTCTTCTTCTTAGAAGTCATCGGTCACTTCCCTTTAGGAGAAAACTCAATCCCCATGTAAGCCAGCTACATGTAAAACTTTTTTTTTCTTCTTTAGGGCATGTGAGGTTTGAAACATAAATAATAATTAATTAATTAATTAATTAATTTAAAATTTTAAATAAACTCGATTAAGTGGTATTTTATTTTGATTTTTTTAGTAGCACAAGCTAAATCTTTAAGAAATCTATTTACTATGGATTATTTTCTCTATGAGCACATTTAATGTAACTAAATTATCCTCATAATAAAATTAATTAGGTCAAAGAAAGGGCTAACCCCATAACTCTTACACTTAGAACACTCAGCCGTCTCCCTAAAATGCCACAAAAAGAATATAAGTCTCAGTCATCCCATCAAAATCCTCTCGTCTAAGCTAGAGATACTAGTCTGATTATGGTGATTTATCATTTATCTGATGACCTAACTCTACCATCTCATCATAAATTTCTAGGTGGAGATCAAGCGTCGAACGGACTACTATCACTGATCGGCCAAACTCATCCGATCATATCAGTCCCGCTAACAGCGGCCACCGAGCCAACCAACAGCATTACATCCGACAACAATGATCGATATGACCAACCACATGATTACCAAATCTCTATCCAGTCTAGTTGGCCGATAGAGAACAACAAAATCATGGGCCTACGAGCATAAAAATACCTAGAAAATTTTGTAAACCCCCTAAAAAATAGGTACAAATATAACTTCATGTGCTTTTTCTCTTTTATCTATAAAGATTATTTCATAAATAAAAGTTTACACAACCCTTTTACGTTACTGTTCATTGTTGTGATCTCCCTCTCTCTCTCTATTTCTCTATGTTCTATTCCTCAAGTGTAATTTAAATGATAAATTCATATTCAACATATATATATATATATATATATATATATATATATATATATATATATATATATATATATATATATATATATATATATACACACACACACACACACACACACATACAAACAGTTAATGTAATTTATAATATATTTTTGGTAATTTAACATATTTGCCGCATATAAGTTAATGGATCCGAAACTAAGGGTCCGTTTGTGGGCGGCGTTTTCAAAACGCCGCTGTACTGTTTGGTTCGCGCGTTTCACGAGCTTATCCAAAATTGTGTTTGAGTTTTTACACTAAACGAATGTCGCGGGTCGACCCCTACAGTCGGTCTGCGGGCCACGTTTCAGGATAAACAGCTTATCCTGAAACGCACAAACTGCCCCAAACAGACCCTAAAATAATCATAAAAAAATATGTGTTTTTTGGCACAATGCGAACAACATAAAAGCAATTTTTTTTATTTTTATTCTCTTAAATTTCAGCGGCGCTTAGTTTTTGCTATGATATATTGGACATAGAGCCAAACGGACAACCACAGTCTCCACAACTTACAACGTTGTCAGATTCTTTTAAGAAACAAATGCAATCACAATACAGAACCAAAAAATAGAAATTGCAGTTCATAAGATGACAAATGACATGCATTCACCATTGCCTTATTCGAATGAAACTTTGTGCCCGTCAAATTTCAAGGAAGATTTTCATACATACCACTAAATTGTTATTAGGCTATACGAATCATTTCACACCAAAATAAAAAATCAAGACATGAACATACATAGCTCAACACTTGTGTCAATACTAGTTGAGGATTAAAAGAAAATGGAAACAATCATAAAGAATGGTCGATTTCAACACCAAGCAAATAGTGACCTTTAAGGAAAAAGTTCTATGACAAGATGCAATTTGATTAGGACAAATCTTGTAATGTTACAAGATATTAGGATAAGTTGTTGTAATAGAAAACAAATGAACTATTATTATAATAAAGCTGATATGCAAACGTTACACAAACAACGATAAATAAAATATTGTAGCTGACAGGGAGGTTATGGAAGAAGAAATAATTTCATGTATTGTATTTTCTCTCGGATTTCATAGAAGATGTGATTTTAGGAGCTAGGAGCTACTTGAAGGTCTCCAAAAAAGGCGGAAGAAGAAATAGAAGGAGCGGCTCGAGAAGAGAACTGAGTAAAGGAAGAGTTGTCTTCGTAGTATTGGTCATTTACTTGAAGATTGGGCAAGCTTGATACAGGAGTCCTAAATAATAGCGCTCTCGTTTATCTCCTAAAGACTCTTGCAGCACATAACACAAGAAATTAGCATTAATCAGCGACAGAAGGCACAAGAAACTCCTTAAAAGTAATGACAGAACTTTCAAGGGGCTTCTCTCAGCTAGAAACCAAAATAGATCACCAGATATAAAATCATAAAAAAAAAAAATCAAGAAAAAGGAAGAGGTTTCTTAGGTGTCTCAAATGTTCAAAATTTTGATCAACCCGTCAACACAGATGTAATTCATGGAACCAAAAGGGGGTGTGCCTTGTTTCAACGATGATAAATCGCATGGTTGGTTGTTTAAATCCAAGTAATTTTTTTTCTTATAATATCTTAGAAGCTCAAAGTTTCATCATTACATTAATTAATATTACTAATAGATGCACAGTAACAAACCATTAAATTTTTTGGCAAATTTTCCAATGTGATGTTCTTAAACATTTGGATCATCACCATATAGAGACTTGAAGGGAGAATTAGCAAAATTTATCCATAGAACAACCGCTTAAGAATATAAAAATTAGTTTGAAGAACTGTCAAACAAAATTTCAAGCATCCCACCTTTATTCCTTCAAAGTTGTTTTGTATCAACTTTACATTAAGATCCATTCAACCGCAAACTGTTCTATAAGCCTTATAATCAGCCAAGTTAATGGAAGATATATTAGGGAAATACTCTTTTAATGCCACATTATCACTATCTATGTTCACTGATAGCCATAATAATAAACACAACACCAACAACCCAAGTAACAACCACCATTATTAAGAACATTTACCCCGTCATAAATGAAAGAATGAAACACCAAAGGATTGTGTTTCAATTGCAATGATAACTTCTTTGAAGAACATATATATAAATCAAAATTATTTACTCTAATGGTGATTAAAGAAGATCAAGATATAACGTAATTGTCATTACGAACCTTTCGTTTGCACAGAAGGCTTGTCAACACTTCCTCTCAAATCTTGATTGATAGAGGGTCCACACATACTTTTATTCAAATGAGACTTTATCAAAAGTTGCAACAACACCACAAAAAATGACTTAGTATACTTCAAACACAGAATTGTGTTAGTTACTTCGTCACAACTAAAGTTGATCATTTTGACGGAACTTCATTAACCACCGTTATGGGGGAGGCATACAATGTACTACATCTAAAATTTATGGCTCAATTCTATTTGCCAAAAATGAAATAGGATATTATACAATTCATTTGTGCTTGTCCAGTGTAGCAACAAAATGAATATGATAGTCAAAGGTCTTTTAGTCATTTACAGCAACTGCCCATTCCTAATAAAATTTGAGAAGAAATATTTATGGATTTCATCACAGGACTTCAAAATATATTTGGAAAAACATTGATACTAGTTATAATGGATCAATTCTCTAAATATACACATTTATTACACTCAAAATAAAACCTTTCAGGTAATTTAGTGGCTACAATCTTCATTACAAAAATATGTGGGTTACATGGAATGCCTAAGATAATAGTTTCTGAGTGTGACTTAGTTTGTTTTAGTAAATAGTGACAGGAGTTATTCAAATCAAGTGGTACAAGATTGAACCATAACACAACACCAGAGTTAGATTGACCAAAAAAAATGTAACCAAATGAAGCCTAGAATATAATCTAAGGTGCTTTGTTATGAATTCACAGGAGTTATTCAAATCAAGTGGTACAAGATTGAACCATAACACAACATCAGAGTTAGATTGACCGAAAAAAATGTAACCAAATGAAGCCTAGAATATAATCTAAGGTGCTTTGTTATGAATTCATTGTCATATTGGGTTAAGTACTTACCTTAGGCAAAGTTTCCATAAAATACAACAAAACAAATCAAGTGGTTACTCAATAATTCAAATTATATATGGGAGGGATCCTCCAACTTTCATTCCTTATGATTCCAACATCCCTCAAATTGAGTTTTATATGTTATAATGAAACAAAGAGATAAAGTTCTAGAACAACTACAGATAAATTTGCATAGGACATGAAACAAATGAAGTAAATAAAATTTAACAGGAGGAGAGATAAATAGTTCCAAGTAGGTGATAAAGTATGGGTCGTCTCTGATCATACAGTTAGATTGTGATAGCAAATAACATATTCACTAAACTAAACATTTGTTTTGCCAATTTTTTTATATAAAAAAAATGGTGCAACAACATATAAACTTTAGCTACGCCCACCACAACCAAAAAACATCTAGTTTTTTTCATGAATCAAGGCTCAAACTATTCAAGAAAATTTAGAATAACGCCCAACAACAATATCACAACAATTTAATGAAGGTCAACCATTATTAAACCAATGACAATACTTAAAAAACAAGTTATATTACAAAAAAGACCAAGAAGTAAAGAACAATTCTTAATCCAATGTGAAAGATTGCTCGTAGAAGATGCTTCATTGGAACATCTAAAAAAAATTCATACATTGTATCTTGGTTTCAACCTTGAGGACAATGTTATTGTAAGTCTACTAGGGGAGTCTTTAGGATCCCAAGACACAATACAGTTGAACGACACAAAAGAAAATAGAAGCAACCACCATGGATGGTCGATTTCATCACTAAGTAAACAATAACTATTTCATAGGAGACTGAGTTTAGGAGCTCGTAGCCACTTAAAGGCCTCCAATAAGAGAGGAAGAAGAAACAAAAGGCGTCACTCAAGAAAAGAACTGATAGGAGAGGAGAAACCCTAACTCCACTTTTCAAAGGACAGTGTTCGTACAACGGGTTGGCTATTTGAAGATTCGGGCTAGCTCGTGTGTGTGTCTATATATATATATATATATATATATATATATATATATATATATATATATATATATATATAAACACATGGTAAATCCTGATAGAATCTTTATTGAAGTCAGCTAACATGTGGCCAAAGTCAAGTCGAAGAATTGACATGTGAATGATGCCAGCGAGCTCTGATATAATCATTATGAATAAGACCAAATAAACAGATTTGAAGCCCCATTTTTAGTTAAGCTTCCGATTAAAAATAAACCTCATGATTCATGAATAATTGCATGCATAGTACTAGCGACCAATAATCACCCCTTTCCAAGCATGCATGATCCGTACGCCCACAACATTTATAATTCATTTACAATAAGAATTTATATAAATATCTATGCAATTTATAACTAAAAATTAATTATAAAATACTTAAAATTAATATGATTGAAAACGATAAAACTACTGAGTTTATATCACATTCAAAATTTCATATAATTGAAAATATAACTGGAATCAATTATTAAACTAATTGAACATTCTTTCCTACCATATTCAAAAATCTCTAAATATGATCTACTAATAAGCCTGTTATATGTTGTACTAAACCAACCTACTCAAAGCAGCTAACTAGGTTTTTAAACATGATTTTAACTAATTATAACAGCTCTTAATAACTTAGAATAAGATATGAAGCATCGTATATTATAACTAATTACCCCATGAAATGTCGAATCAAGTTCATATATCAAAATGGAACGGGTCCGACCACTATATTTAGGTAGACTAAACAAAATAAACAAAAATATATACACTTGAGAGAGCATTAATCCGTTCTCCATAATAAAATATATAGCTAAATCATATCTTATCATCAAAATTTGTTTGGAGAGTTGAAACCTTTTCTTATAGTTTTCAATATTTTTTAAGATGTTTCAAACTCATCATATAAGCTTCTAGCGTGCTCTAATTACTTTCATAAATTTATTGTTATGTTGAGTCATAATTTTTTCATGTGAATCACGATAAAATATTACATGCGGCCGACTACACCTCCAGACAACAGTCTAGATGCGATCATGTAGTCATGCATCGCATGGCAATGGCAGTCCATCTGGTTCATTGTCAAGATTTGCAATCACTGCACAGAATATTCGTTTTTGAATCACACTCAATGAATAGAGCACAAGACAAGAGAGAGACAGAGAAAAGCGATGCACGGTAATGAACAATCTCACATGAATAATAATAATAATAACAATTTATTAAGTCAAACCGGCAAAAACAAGCACAAAACTAATCCCCATCATCAAAATACATAGAAAGAAAAAAAAAATTCAAAAAGGCTAATAATTTTACATAAAAAGCAGCTGAATGACTCCTCCAAACTCACTCTCCCACAGCTCCCCACCCCTCTACACCAATCCCAAACTCTGCGTCAGCCTCAACGACAAAAAACACAAATAAATCCCCAATAAACCAATCCCCACAAACCTATCCAACCTCATGTCCTTCCTCGGCAGTATCACCAGGGCCCACACCAACCCGCATATCATGAACCCCAATATCTCAAAAACCGCCGGTCCGGCCGGAATCTCAAACGGTTCGGGCCGCGCCGCCCACGCCGAGACCACCAGCGACAAACCCAACCCGGCCAAGGTATTGAATATGGGACCCGCAATGCAGCCCGAAATGGCAATCTGAGCTCCATCCGGCCCGCCGTTCGTGGCCATGGCGAGATTGGCTATGAGGTCGCCGATTGAATTTCCCCATGCTAGCACAGTGAGGCCGAGTATGCCGGGACTGATGCCCAGTATGTAGCCGATGGAGACGAGGAGGCCGACGAGTTCTTCGGCAATGATGTAGGTCCAGAGAACGCTCATGAGGAAGGAGGCGGCGAGCCATGGGAAGAGGGAGGATTTGGGAGGTGTGGGTTTTTCGGTGGTGTGGACGGCGAGGGAGGAGAGGACGAGGCCGGCGAGAGCGGCGTAGAGGTAGAGGGTGAGGGAGTCTTTGGAAGACATTGAGATGGAGCGTTTGGAATTCCATAAGCTGGCGATGAGGAGCGGGGCGAGTGCGGCGGATGCGACAGCGTAGGGGCGGCTCCACCGTTCGTCGCTCACGTCGGGGATGGTAAGCCGGCGGGGAAGGTACAGCGGCATTTCGATGATGTATAAGAGCCAGCTGAGGTAGTATGATACCTGTGGAAATCCATTTAATTTTCAGCTTTTTAATGCAAAATTGTAATAGCGGGCAAGAATATTAATGAGGATTTACATGTCATGAAGTGTTTTATATTTTCTTTTATATTAATTATATAAAATAAAATATTAGTGAAAATAACTAAAATATTAATATATGACTTACTATTTCTTACTAAAAAATGGATTTTTAAAGATGTTTATTAAGAAGATTTGGAGAGCTAGAGTCTCTTTATCTATATATAAATATTCATGATCGCGACGTATCATGACAAGATGGTAAACTAATATGCAGGAAAAATATAAAATATATTACGTAATAAAAATAATAATAACTATATATATAATATAAGAAAATTATCAAAAAAATGAACTTTAAAACCTTATATATACCATATGTATTCATTTATAGTCAAAGTCACTCAAATTTAAAAAAACAAGAAAATAAAAATTACTTAGATTAAAAGGTTTGAATCAGGAGCTTAATTTGACATTTTTTATTGTCTTTATTTTTAAAATAATATTGTATTTTCCTCTTTACAATATCATTATTTATATATACTTAATTCATCTTTTATATGTATATAGATATTGTATACCACCGCTTTCAGCCCGCCAGCTTCCTCAGCCGTCTGGTCACGGTCAACAGAACTGTAGACGTCGGCGGTCTCCTCCTCCGCCGCATTATCCTCCCTCTCCTCTTCAATTAACGGCTTAACGTCAACTTCATCTTCAAACTTCTCCCTACACAAATGCGTCGCCGAGACCACCGAAACATAAACGAAATAAAGAGAAGTGAAAGCCATTGCCGCCCAAATATCGACTTTCCCCACCACAAGTATAGCCAGCAACGACGACAACACCACCAGGAAGAAAAACACATCCCTCACAAAACTAGCTCGGTCGATCCTCGGCGATCGTCTCCCCTTCGCTCCCGCCACCACGTTGATAATCCCCACAACCACGCACGAGACGAAGAACGCGCCGCCGAGCACCGAACTCAACCCAACTTCGCCGGAACCCGAACGGAATGAGACTATGCTGGCAAAAACGTCGGGAGAACCATTGCCGAGCGAGAGAAGGGTGACGCCGGCGATGGTTGGAGAGAGGCGGAGTTCGCGGGAGAGGCGTTCGACGGAGGAGCAGAAGTAATGGGAGGCGGTGTTGCCGAGGAGGTAGAAGAGGATTAGGAGGGAGAGGAAGAGGAGGCAGTAGCCGAGGAAAGGTGAAGAGCCGCAGAGGCAGTAGAAGAGGTGAAGATAGTTTAGGTAGCCTTGTGAGACGCAGGGTGGGTGGGTTTTGAGAAAGTGGCATTTGGAGTTGTGGTCTTTGAGTTTTTGGAAGGCAATGCAGGTGGAGGGAGGGGAGGTGGAGGAGGAGGAGATGGAGGAAGGGAGGGTGGCTGGTTGGGAGTTGAGGAGGTTGAAGAAGGGAGGGGAAGGGGAGCGGATGTGGGAGGTGAAGAAGAAGCAGAGGAGGAGGAGGAAGGTGGTGTTGAGGAAGGATTTTATGTTGGTGGTGGAAAGGGAAGCCATTGATGGTGAGTTGAGGAGTTTCAGTGAAAGCGATGATGAAAAGATGCAAGCTTTTTTTGGGGAGCAGAGGAGGAATGGGGAGAGCAGGGGAGAGCAGAGCATGGAATGGGAAGCTTGAGTTCAGGATGTGCGTATTTTCTTTGGATTCCGGAGGTTTTTAAAAACCTGTGGGAGAATTATAAGTACGGTGAGGCTGAGGGTGAGGCTGAGGGTGAGGGTGAGTTGTTAATAATATGAAGATTGGAGGTAAAAGCATTGGGTAACTTTTTGGGGCAATTAAAACGAGTCGTTTGGTTCATTCTCATGCAGCTTATTAAGAGATTTTATTTTAATATCATATTATCATGTTATGCATTGAAACATGAAATGTTTAAATATCAGGTAGGAAAATACCCATAAACTATGTAACTCGTGTTGAAGGTTTCCAGGCATTCTACTCGTATGGTAAGAATTTGAATTTTTAATATTTAAGAGTGCTAGAAAATTTGAGATAATGGAGTAATGGATAATAATCGTAGTGTTGTATGAAAATTCAACACACACTCACGTGAAAGAAAGTAACCAGTAATGATACTATAAATTTTTAGGTATAAAGCTCCGTAATGAGAAAAAAACCACGAGGTCCGGCACGATTGTAAAAATCCATGATGATTACGCAGAACCGATTTTCCACAGACATAAAATAGTTACTAGGTTTTCTGAGTTACAACGTTGACTGATGACTTTCGGTTAGTGGTGGTCCATAACGATTTACTGGTGATTGATGATGACCAACAACGGTCGGTGGTGGTTGACTACGACAATAGTGCTAGACGGCGGTTGACAGTGGTCGACGACAATCGACAGGTAGACGGCGGTTGACAGTATCAAGCTTCAAGCCCCTCCTCCATGAGAGAGATGTGGCTCTCTTTATAGTATTATTGGTGCAATTAATGCATGAATATGAACCATTTTGATCGGAAGGATCAGAGTCTCATTCGATCAAGCAGTGTTTGATGGACATTTAAGTGTCTTAGCAATGTCCGAATTGAACAATCCTAAGCTTGTTGGATTCGTATTGTTGATACGCTGGATTCGACTATAGGCTTGTTAGATTCAACATTTGTTTAACCTTTTAAATATGCCTAGAAAACTTTTAAGTGTTGTTTAATAACAATCAAAGTTTAATTAAAACTCAGACTGGACTAATTTCGGTAACATTTGGTTCTTTTTGTTAAACAAGTCAGTTTGACTGCAAGTTTATTGAAATCGAAGTTCTCGATAAATTTTTTTATCAAAATTTGAAAATTTTTTATTCAAAAAAATCATCTCGAGATTCGTATGATTCCTCGATTCTATACTTATGTGGAAGGAGACGCTCAAATTATTATCTTTACTTTTATTATTTATAATTTTAAAATCTTTTTACAAAAAAAGACTATTAAGAGTTTTGAGAGAATTTCAGTGGTCCTGGCCACCCAAGTGTAATCTGTACGACGATTGAAAGGTTAATCACACAACGCTTTTTTTAAGTCCAAGTCTCCTTATCTCCTACAACCCAACAATAGAGAAAAACAATTTAACAAAATCTCAACATAATTGACAGCTAGCTAAAAAGACTCCTTTTGATTAGCTAGTATATATATATATATATATATATTGCATTATAAATTAACATCTAAGCTTTTAAATCAACATATATACATTACGCTCCAAATTTTCATTTTATATGTATGTATATAGAGGTAAAATTTTTTCATATTTTTATTTTTTATTAAAAAATTAAATTTACTATAAGTTGATTTATTTTTAAAATATGAAATATATTTTATTTCAAATATAAATATAAATATAATAAAATAAACAAAAAAATAAAACTATTGCAGCAAATGGTATATTTCAGCTTATTTCAAAATTTTAATTAATTTAGGGCCCGTTTGAGACAGTTTATTTGGTGCGGTGGCGTTTTGAAAATGCAAGTTGTCTGTTTTGGAGAACTGCGTTTTGGTATCTTATGCGTTTTCAAAATGTTGAAAACAGTGTTTTCACACCGCACATATTTATGTGGTATGACAGCTTTCTGGTTGTGGTTTGATTTTTCAAAAAAAAATAAAAATTTGTAATAGCCACCGCACCTAGCTTTTCAACGGATTATTTTCAATCAACTTATTAGCAGATTATTCAATAAGCTACAAATGTCCCGAACAAACTCTTAATCGAATTTCAAATCTACGATTGAGTCAACTCATGAGCCGTCAAGAGGTTGATTTCGTCTCCCACTAAAAAGAAATTTAAAGAAAAAAATTTGCTCTGTCCAAATTCCTCCGAAGTCTCATTCTTTCTCAGGAAATTGAAAGCAGAAGTGATTTTTTTTTTAATTTGTATGACGAATATTATTGTGGAGCAATTGTTTCGTTCTTCCAAGTGCCGCTCCTTTTTCTTAAGCATGGAGATTGGAGACCCCCTCCCATTTAGAATTTGGATATAAATCTGACTAAGGCTTTATTTGAGTCAGCTTATTTGGTGTGGTTGCATTTTAAAAATGCATTTGATATGTTTGGGTGAATTGCGTTTTGATAGTTTATGCGTTTTCAAAATGTTAAAAAGAGCGTTTTCACATTACACATATCTAGATGCGGTGACAACTTTCTAGCAGCGGACTGATTTTTCCAAAAAAAAAATAATAATTTGTAATAACTACCGCACCTAGTTCATCAAGAGATTATTTTTAATCAACTTCTCAGCCGATTATTAAATAAGCTGCAGCCAAACAAACCGAAAGTGCACAATTGCATAATTTTGAATAGATGAATGAGAGTCATATAAAATTCAATAAATAATTTAACAGTGTTTAAAATAATTATTATAATATAAAATTAATAGTATTTAAAAGCACTTAAATATTTCCAAATTAAAACGATTATATTGACTTTAGCAACCATCACTTTATTTCTTTAATTATTCTAAAGTTGCTTCTAAAAGAATTTTTTTGAAAGAAGATGTTCTTTCAAATAAAACCTTAACTGATATGTCAAAAGCTTTATAAAATCAATCAAGTGTTCATCAATAGTAACTATACGTCTTATTTTAAACCTGTAGATTTAACACTTCATATGAACATAATTCTCTATGCTCTTCGTGAGATATTTGATCTTCAACGTCCTGCAATTTTCCTGCAAACATCTCCATCATCACCATATATTTGAACTCCTGAGAAAAGCAAATTCGGATCAAGCTACAATCACTTCAGTTCATCTTTAATCAATCTATTTCTGACCTCTACATGCCAAAGTTTTCTTTGTCATTAATTTTTATCACTCAATCTCCACATGATACATAATCATCTAATGAATCGAAGTCTTTTAAACCATCATGGTGGATGCTTAAGTACCCTACAACAAGATATTATTCATGCTCTACCAGATCTTGTAGCCAAACTTGTTCTAATCTCATTGTCTTGCATATACAACTTTGATGGAATAGCAATTACTCGTCGTCTAAATATTTTAAATATAGGAAGTATCATGTATTTAAATCTCCTCAAATTAGATTTCATAATATATAAAGATCATATAGTTAGATCTCTCATAATTATGTTACATAATATCAATCTTTCCAATATACATAATGTGTGATATATATATATATATATATAATAGAAGAACGATCTTTGCTGAAGCGAAAAAATAGAACGAAAAAATTCACACCAGAAAACAGTAACACAGCGGAACACACCGTTGAACCATTTATGATTTTGATGAGAGGAAGATGAGTAAATCAAAAATGAGAAAAAAAAATAGTGCCTTGCAAATAAGGAAAGAGAGAAGATTTGAGATCAATCAATGTAAAATTTTATGTATTTCTAATCAAAACAGTGCCTCAATAATAAATAAAGAAATATTAGAATTTGAATTCACTTAATTCTTGTACCATAATGGCCTAAACATTTCTAAAAATACTGAATTAGTATAAAGCCCTCCCTCAAGTGATTCATAATGTCCTTATTTTTAATACAAATATACAATATTAGATATTGACAAATGTTGCCATCGCCAACACTCATAATTGATGAATACTGACATCCATTGTCGGCTAATGCTGTCAATCCATTTTGAAGCTTGCCATAAACCAACATCGATGCTCATCATCCACTAACGATAACACAAACACACAAGCATCACCATCACTTAAAATTGATCGACTATACATATATATATATATATATATATATATATATATATATATATATATATATATATATATATATATATA
>NEWO01000019.1:2450915-2485627 GCA_003013225.1 Phalaenopsis aphrodite | reverse complement strand
CTACCCACAACTTCACAATCGTATAAAAACTAACCATCATTACATATTTACATTTGATTATTATTTGATTCCTAAAAAAAATTAATGTGCATTAGTCATCAATTTTCTCAACCGCTGTAAATATATATAAAAAAAATCATTTTAAATGTGTTCCCATTTCCCACATAACACCCATGGCCAAGTGGGCCGTATGGGGCCAGATGTTCATGGTGCGTAAGCACCGTATCTACACAATTATGCTCCCGGTGGGTAGAATTCGTGGGCCCATTCGGAAACCGGACAGAAGCTTCCTCCTGCTTCCCGCTCATACGAGTACTGCCGCACGGGAGGCTACAGGGTCTCGTCCAACACTACGGGAACTCGGCAGTTCTCAAATCTCTTTCGTATGCGGGCAGGCTTGACCGGCCGAGGCTATTCAGGCATGAGAGGGATGCATTGCAAAACAGTTTTTATATATTTACATTCCTAACCCCTGAACTTTCATTTTTTACATTACATAAACACCACAATAAAAATATCTTTATGTACGCCCTCGAAACAAATAACGGCCTAGTTCAAAAGAGATAAATTAAAGAATGGTCTTCTGACAAAAAGCTATAAGTACTCGTGCAGCCGACCAACAACTAGTGACTAAAGATCTGGTGACCGGCCGAAGGGCCGCCAGACTTATAGAAAACAAATATTCATCTCAACAACTGAACAAAAGTTTAGCCTCCCTAGCAATCTCACAAGTATCAACGTGAGGTTCTCTCAACTCTTCCCCAAAATGATCACAAAGAAAAAAGCAAACCAACTGGCTACACTAAAACTGGCCAACACCCACCCTATAATCTGACCGGCTTCCTAGAGCGAAGGCAGACCAGTGTTCAAACAAAGTAGTCAATCGCAGTAGCGCGGTCAACCAACTCAAGGACCTGCCGACCAGAAGGTCCAAAAACATTAAAAGATGCCAAATTTATTTAAGGATAAAAAAAAAGATGCAATGTAAGTCAATAATGAACTGTAACACTGAATTAAAGTAGGGGCATATAAGTAATTTTTTTTTTTGCTTTGTGACTATCTTTCTTCTATTAATAGTCGTCTATAATACCAAGAAAGTACGAGTCTAGAGAAAAAAAAGCCGCACAATACCAAGAAACTTAATACGAAAAAAATGTAAAGAATCATACTAATTACATCACGCTCATGTCTCTCCATACTTTGGAACATCTCCAGCACTCCTCTCCTCTCAATCTCTCATTTGCACAAAAGAGTTTGAAATTCAACACACCCCATCAACCAAAAAATGTCTAAAATCGATTCAAGGGAGCCGGTGCGCCACCATGTGTTGTTGGGGCACGCTAATGGGCAATGAGTGCGGTCGTGTCACGCACCTGGGTTTAAGCCGACAAAATTATTATTGCAGGATTTAAGCCGGCAAATTATAGATGCGGTGTCATTTTTTTTATCTAGTTTATTTTTTTAGGAAAAAATATATAATTTGTATGAGAAAATTCCTTAATTTAAATTCCATTTTACATTTTTTTTTTACTAATGTGAAATATTGTTGCAATTTCACTCTTGCAAACTCTTCATTTTATCTTTAAAATATATTCATAATATATTAAGGGTGTGTTTGGGACAGCTTGTGCATTTCAACTCAGGATAAGCTGCTTATCCTAAAATGCGGTCAGCGAGCGGGCCGCTGCTTGCGTTTAGTGTAAAAACCTAAACGTGGTTTCGGATAAACTAGCGAAACGCGTGAACCAAACGGTACGGCGACGTTTTGAAAATACTGCCTGCACTTATAAGCTGCCATAAACGTGCCCTAAATTTAAATTTTTATCTATAAATTATTATAAATATTTAAAATTTTATAATTTATATTTTTTTCAACAAATTCATTATTATAATTTTCTAATTATTTATCCTATTTATCAATTTATTATACACCGATTTGAATTGATATTATTTTTTCTCTTTCTTAATAAACAATCTGCTCGTACGTGTATAATTAAGCTCAAGTTCGATCTCGATTAATTAATCTTAGTTCAAGCTCAAATCAAGGGTGGCTCGAGATTTACTCAGCCATAAAATAAAACCAAATTTGAAAAACATCAATTTAATATTGATTCCATAAATTTTAATATTATTAATATCACATCAAAATTATGGATGATTTATTTTTATTCTTATTTTAAAACATATATTTTAATGCATGTGTCTTGATATGTTTGTAATACTAAAATATTGTATAAGCAAATTTCAATATTTAGTATTGATTAAATGTATAAATACATAAAAATATGTGGTGTATTCAAGAATAGGAATGATTTGGTCAGTAGGAGGTGAAAAATATAATTAGAAAAATAACATTAGGATTTTGCAATTTGATTGAAACAATTATAAATCATCATTAATTTAAGCTTCACAAAAATGGCCAATTAAACAAAATATTTTAAAACTTTATTTAAAATTTTAATTTTTATAATTTGATTGACATAATTATAAATTTTTTTTCATGACATTTATGTCTGTATATAGCTATAGTTTTTTTTTTTCAAAAAAAAATAAAAATAAAAATATTTGAATTTAACATTTTGAGATCTATTGTGTGAGACAAAATTGAATGTGTTTGAGTAGTATTTTAATATTTTAATATTGTATGAAGATTCAGTACACGCATAGATGAAAGAGAAGTACGAGGGGAAACCAAATATTTTTATGTGGAAAAATCTTTGGAAACAAAAAATCAGGGTTCTCGCTAAGTCAATTTAACACATTATATGTTTGTAAGAATAGTGGTTCGTTCTTTTCCCGCAACAGGAAGAAATGTGTCACAATTTTACACTGAAATTACATTTTGACACCAAGAAGAAAATATAGGTGTTTGACACAATAGTCTTATTTAGACAATAACAATTATAAGTGGGGATCAAAAACGGTGACGACCAATAGTGGTTGATGTGCTGTGTTTGGCAACTATGAGGTCAGAGGTTACTCGCCAGGTTTTCTCTCAATAACAGACTCTGGAATTTCATTTCTCTTTCTCTTCTTCCCTTCTCCTGGCCCCAAAGTGAAAGAGAAATATTATGTATGAAGTCCTGTCTTACGGACACCAATTAAAATTTGACATGTCACTGCTGAAAAAAGTGCTAAAACTGATGGAAAAACCGATGGCTTTTTAAACGTAAAAAATATTATTCTAATTAACAAAGGTTTGGTTTTGTGATTGTTTATATTCTTGGTTGTTTGCGATGACATAACTACAACATTATAAATAGTCATTTGTTTTCTGATGGTTTTTAATCATAACAGATGTAATAACCCTTCAGTTATAAGCAAATATTAACCGATGACTATAGGTCGTCAATTATCTTCGAACCTGTCATCTAGCGGGGGTTTAATTGACGCATTTTATTATTAAGCGACAAGAGCGGTTGTCGGTAATAGTGTTAAAAACTGACACAATTTAGGATATCATTCAGAATAAGTACGACTCAACATACTTGTCGTGGAAGGAGATCTCGATGACCATTAGAGATCTTTGATTTCAAAAGTTTGTGGCAATATTGTTTACGAATAATTTAAGTTGTTTTGATTTATTTATCAGTCGAACATAATCCCTGTAATATTTGCAGAAACAATTCTCATATTGTCCTGAGCATGAAGCAACTTTAAGAGCAAGGGTAGTAATTGCTTCCGGGACATGTTTGTGATATTTGGAAATTGTGACATCATACTCTATGGCTCTGTGAGGATGTTTTTGCCACGCTGCTTTGGGCCTGGGATTCTCCGGACTTCTAGAAGAACAGGGAACATGCAAAGCAGAACAGACAGTTAAATTGTGGAGGAATGGGGCCTACCAAGTACGTTGGTGGGGTTCTCCCACATACAAAATACAAGGATAGGTTGATAAGATTTCATTTATTCTATAAGGTTGCATATACTTCGAAGAGTATTCTAACTATTTCATTTTATGGGCAGGCTGTAGAGATTGAACAAGAGCCATCCAATGTCCATCCGATGTCGATGTGCATGAACACACTCACAAGTTGCCTAGTCCTAGATCGATGACCGATTTTGTATGAACCAAGTAATTAATGAGCTAAACTAGTTTGATGTTAATACTTGTTAGCTATTTTTATTTGTAGGAGAGATTCCAACAACTGAAAGAGAGCTGATCTCAGGAGTCGTAAGGTATTACAATCTGCGGGTATGATCCTTCCATGTATGACCTATGGAGGGAGGCTATTGGAGAGAATAAGAAGGGTCGAGTCTACGAACTCAAGTCGCAGTGGTTTGCCTGCGACACTCACCCCTCCACCAGTGCATCTGCAGCTTCTACCTCTACCGTGCAAAATGAGGAGATCTTCAGGCATGTTGCAGCATTTTTTGTGGAGTTGGATGCTCGCTTCTCTCATATGAGGTCAAAGCTAGAGGCCAACATGGAGATCAAGCTGAAAGCTGAGTTGAATTCCTTCCGGCAACGGATGAAGGAGCGTGATAGGGCAACGACAACAATGGTGGAGAAAGCAGCAGAGGATGATGAGGATGAGGTTGACGAGATAGAGGAGAATGATTTGGAGGGTTTTTTTTTTCATTTTATATACATTTGGACTGTGAACAGTGATGTACATATTTTAGAGTAAATGTATTTTATTTTTTTCATTATTTGATTGAATAATTTATTGTTTGACAATTATGTTATTTTGTTAAACGCTTGGAATTTCATATTAATGTTGTGATATTATGTGTGGTAAAAATACGAAGAAAAGAATTTATTTACTTTTTCTTTATACTATAGGTTTCTGACTGTTTATCCTCAGTTTCGCTACAATTCCAAATTTATACATCGGCAAAACTAGCGTTTGGCTGATGGAGGCTTTTACCGACACATAAATGACGGCTTAAAGTGGATAACACAAAAAACGATGAGCGCAAGACTTTCTGACAGTTAACTCGTCGGTTATATAAAATAACGCATAAACATGCTTAATCGACGGTTTTTACCTGCTTCAAAAAATAAACAGGTGTTACACTTTTTCGACAGTTAACCGTCTTTTATAAAAAATAATGCATAACCGACAGTTTTGTCTGCTTAAAAAAATTTACAGGTGCGACACTTTTTCAATGTGTATGTCGTCGCTATTACCGACGAAAGAACCGTCGGTTATACGCTCTGACGTTTACTGATTACTCAAATTTTCAAATAAAAAACATGATATTAAATTTTCAGATAATCGTTGGTACTTTTATACCGTCAGATCATTGATCGGTTTTGGAATTACCGGCAAGCGTTTTACCTACGAGCTTAAAATCATCGCTAAATCATCAAGAACATTAAAAACGACGGTTTACCTTATCATAATAGACAGATTGTGGCAATCGGAAAAACCCTAAATTCTTGTAGTGTCTGTCATTGCCTAAAAACGGGGAAGCCTGAAACACATCCCGGTCATGGAGTACAACATGGTTGTACCGAAGATTTTTCTTCAATACAACCATGTTGTACTCTATGGCTTTCACATAGAATTATTTATTTGGATATTTGTTTACTTAGTACAACATGGATGCAATAAGGAAAAACCTCCAGTACAACCATGTTGCACTCCGCGTCCTGACTCCGGATGTAATATTTTCTCCAAGTGAAGAAAGGGTCTATTTATAACCATTTGAGGAAGAACATTTTAATCTTTTGACATATAACTTTCCTACACACCTGATTGGATGGGCCCATATTGATTCCCGTGATCATAGGTGGTTTATTGAGAAATTGGGTTCCTTAATGACCTCGAAATTTAGCAATGTTAAGTCTAAGTTGGATTTCTCACTTCGAGACGCTTTCTATATCAAATTTAGAGTACATTTGTGAATTCATATTAATGTTCCTAAATTTCTAACTATGCTTTAACAGTTTAATTTGGGCTTGATTGAATTCGGATTGAACCAACTTTAACATCATTGAGCTTGTCTTATCAAGGCGATCAGCTTAACTACAAGCTTGCCCAAATCAGATCCAGAATGAACTTAAATTTTAAATTTAAAAGATCTTTTATCAAAAATGACATCAAGGTTCGTAGATAATAAAAAATTGTTGATGAAAACTATTCATTTTATTTTGTTAACTAATATAATCACGCAATCAGGCAGAAATATTTGGCAGGAAAATGCACAGCTCCCCGCTCAGTTGAAGTACGTAAACTTTGTCAGCTTGATGCTTGTCCTATCTGCAAAGCCGTAAAGCTTTTTGTGGGGGAAGATTAAAGGGAAATAAAGTGCCAATGGTTGAGAGTCTTTTCATTAGGCTGTTGTTGTTACTTCATCACCAGCTTGCTTTGGATTTCACGTCTGTTTTTTACTTGTGGGTTTGTTATGTCTCAGCATTTTCAGCTGTTACAGATTTGGAGTTTTTGCTTTATTGTTTTAAGAAAGATTTACAATCATATCACTCAATTCTTATGTTTACGTATGCAACATCTAAACTTTATTTTTTACATATATCTAATCTTTTCTTGCATGAGAAGTTGTATTAATATGTATCAGATCTGATTCTTGTAGCTTGTATTAAAGAGAAATAAAGCGACGAGCACTTAATTCAGTCTTATTTATGCATTCGTCCCAGCAAAATTCCATATTTACACAACCACCATCTTCCACCATTAACTTGACCTCCTCACATATCCAAGCAGGCTCTCAAAATTTCCGCTGAACTCGAGTTATTCCGGCATCAGCCGCCGCCGCCGCCGCCTGTACGCACGTCCAACTCGCCGCTCGTTCGCACGTGGTTGCTCTGCCTCCAATCAACAATGGCTCTCGTGATACAGTCTCCTCTTGTCAGCCAACCTCATATTCCCGTGCTCCCAGATGACAACAACAGGAGGATATTGTGGTTTTTTTTTACAAGCATTTTAGATGTTAAAAATGCAAATAGAAAAAAAAAATTAAGTGCAAAAAAGTAAAAAAAAATGAAAAAATGCATGGTTTGATTTACAGTTCTCTGTAAGATTTTACTGAAAAACAAAAAATATAAACAGTGATCGGACAATCACTAAAGAGCGGAAAAGGATAAGAGATCTGAAATTGGAGGCCATCATCTTTTCTGGGAAGGACATGGATGTGATCTTCCAGGAATGGCTCATGTGATCTCTATTGCATTCCATGCATGTACCACCCAATTCCTCTGTATTTACATATCTAACACATACAATTTACCTTTTTACATTCATACCGCCTGAATCTTTCATCCCATCAGCAGTATGACTATTTTGATTACACGTTTTCATGCAAGATTAGATATTTAAATTCATGGGAATTGAATGGTTTGTATTCTCTCTCTCTCTCTCTCTCTCTCTCTCACTCTGTGTAAGTGTTAGTTACTGAAGCCTGAATGGTTCAGTTTTGTTCCCCCACAAAACAATACAGTTGATGGATCAACAGCCAAACAGCTGAGCGCAGCAGTTTATAGGAGTTTTAAATCTGCTGTAAACTTTGTTTTATTGGATAAAATCGCTGCTAAATTCTATTTTTTCGGGCAGTGAAAAGATAATTCCGATTGTAAATTTACAAAAAAAACAAAATTTGTGAGATCAATATTCTCTAAACTGTGATAATAGTGATTAAATCTGTCATTATCTAAAGAAAATGAAATTACGCGGTTCATTCAAATGTTTCCTCAGTTATCATTTACATTACTATTTACTAATAATCTCCTCTCTTTAAACTGATTTATTAAAAAAAACAAAAAAATCATCAATCTTTCACATAATATTCCTATGATTTTCAACAGTTATCATTAATTATTGTAAGGACCAAATCCCAAACCGTGAATGCTTCACAATCAGTCTGATATTCTTAAAATCAAGTTACTTCTGTAAGATTCAGAGTTCTTGCTGCATGTAAATTCTGCTAATACAAAAGTTACAGATCAAGGAGAAATTATGATAGATGAGACAAAAGAAAAACAGCAGGGTTAAAAAGAGCGGTTCATACCTGACACAACCAGCTTTTATTGATGGCATGTTCAATCAGCCAAAAGAAATAATCAGCACCAAATATATGACTAAGAAATTAAGAAAAAAGATCTTCAAGAAGAGAGGCAATAAAATACTATCAATTATGACAATAAAAACAAAGTTTATAAATCAAACAGAACAAAAAATTTATTATATTATATCATAATATTATTTCTAAAAATTCATGGACCCATGTGGAAGATGGTCAGAAGCTTCCTCTCCTTCTGGAGGCCTGTCAATGGAGAACATAATTAAAGCCATCTATATACATTTATGGTTATTGCTTCTCTGTCGTATATGCTACATGTTATTTGCCTACTATACTAAGAACGATCGGTACTTAAACTTTTATTTGTTTCTTAGATGTGCAGCCAAGCGCAATAGATGCTTGCAGCTTTACAGTCAGCAGTTACAGGGACTATGTAATGTGCCTTAATGTATACATGGAATTTTTATTCATTTCTGCTTTGTTAATTCGTTATTTATTTATTTATTATTGTTTTTTTCAAGCAGATAATTGATGCTTAAGTTCTGTGTAATTTATTACACTTTCCTGGAAGCAGGTAGCACATGATTGTTATTTCCAACAGTAACTTTTGTAAGATTCTGAGTTTTGGACTTCCAGATTCAATTGTGTGAAGTTTCGAGTGGCTTTTCATTTGTTTAGAGTGGGATGGATAAATATGATTTATATCACATGAAAACTTTTTTTTTTCTTTGTTATTTCCATGAATTTTTATTCATTTATTGTAGATAATGCTTGTAGCATTAAGAATTGGTAGATACTTCCACTGATTAAGAAACAAAATATTAAGAATCTTCAGAACCTAAGAAACAAAATGCAAAACAAAACATTAAGAATATTCTGAACCTGGGGAAAAAAATGCAAAACAGAACAAAACATTAAGAATATTCTGAACCTGGGAAACAAAAATGCAAAACAAAACATTAAGAATATTCTGAACCTGGGAAAAAAAATGCAAAACAGAACAAAACATTAAGAATATTCTGAACCTGGGAAACAATGCAAAACAAAACATTAAGGATATTCAGAGCATGCAAAACAAATCATTAAGAATATCCACAACCTGAAGGCAACGTTTGCATTGCTGCAATTTGAGCTAAGATTTATATGTATGTATACTATTGAAGCTAGAGTTGTCTGTGAATCACGCCCAAGAAATAGAGCTTTAGAAGAAGAAAGAAACATATAGAGAGAGAGAGAGAAATGAGGTATTTTCTTATATGGTTTGACCAACCTCTATTACATTTAAAGCTCCTCATTTTATAGGTAGATTTATTATTAAATTACAATTACACCCACAAAATCCTTTAATCGGCTAACACCCGATCAATCGTCTTCATGCTATTCAATTTATGGATATCTAGCCAATCGTCTTCTTGTCTCTGGACAGCTACCTAAGCAACCTCTGAGTTGGTCAATCTCTAGGTCGATCGTCAGCACATAGTTGGCAGCTCGATCAATCTCTACCCATTCGACTACATAATTTTGTTTGGTTGTCCTCTAGATACATTTATTTATTCCCTTCAGATCTGTCAGGTGACGTGTGCTCCACTCTGAACCATTGGATCTACAAAAATTTGATCAATGATATTTTTATCATACATATTTTAATTCTACGATTCTCTACTACATTAATAGGTCATGCTGCGAAAAGAATGAGAGAATTAAATACAGTAAATGATTAAAGGATTAAAGATTCAATTCTATATCACCAAAATCTAATTTACAAATTCAAGTAGTTATTAAATTAAAACCATATAAATGAACGCATAAATTAAAAATAGAAATAATCATATTGCACTGAACCATAGAATTAAACTATTTATACACAAGAATAACATGTGTTCAAATGTTTCGAAAAATAAAAAAAATGCTCTTCGTCCCCTCCTCGAACTCATTCTCCACCGGTTGTTTTCCTCTCAAGTGTGCCCAATGTCATAATACCTATAATTCCATATTCATGCTTGTCTCCAATTCAGACTTCATCTTAGCAAGCTTAGCAAAGAATCCGATCTCCTTATCAACACTGAATGCAGCAACATGTTTAAAACCTCATCCTCATGGGTGGTATAGTAAAAGAACTTAATGTACTAAAGGAGGGATGAGCGTTGTGTGCTTGTCCTACGAACC
Organism: Phalaenopsis aphrodite; assembly: GCA_003013225.1. Classification (NCBI taxonomy): domain Eukaryota; kingdom Viridiplantae; phylum Streptophyta; class Magnoliopsida; order Asparagales; family Orchidaceae; genus Phalaenopsis; species Phalaenopsis aphrodite. The sequence goes on along the minus strand of NEWO01000019.1, from coordinate 2,475,478 downwards.
CAATCCGTAAACCTTTCCTTTCTTCGTGCCTCCAGCAACCTTTCTCTACAACTCGTAGGAACATCTACCACGACCAAAGATCAAAAGTCCCGCGCGTTGAGACTGTCTCCTTCAACTGCTCAAACGTTTCCTACGAAAAATTATAAACGAATGTTAGAGGTAAAATTAAATTTAAGAATAATTTGAATCGTATAATAATTACTTGCCACTTACACGTGTCAAATGAGATTTAGTGTCAGCCCACATCTTGTCTGACTGTCGTTTATGGGTACACTACAAGAAATTCGACAATATTTCACCAAAAAACTGAACTAATAGTGCGTAGGTAAAATTTCCATTATTTCTAATGTCTTACCTATAGTTAATATAACTGAAGACTTTCCTGTGGGTTTAGTCATTGGTTTTAGTGAAACATGTAACCGACCGAATTGCATTAATAACCGACGATTGAAACCATCGGTTCATACCAAAGTAGAAAACGATGGTTATTTACTACCAGAAATTGAGACCGCATGTTTTGGATATTTAATAAATGATGGTTCTTATATGTTAACCTACGGTTTCCCCCGTTAATAAATTAAAAACCTACGGTCAAGGGTAGTCGAAAAGCCTGTCTATATGGAATAAACATCCCCAATTCCTCATTTTTCCCTCATGTGTGCTAACTGTCCTCTGAAGCTGACCGAACCCCTTTGATCTGCAATTTCGCCAGAGTTAACCATTTCATGTGTTATAACACTCATATTGTTGGTAACTTCAATTCCACTACTCCTTGAAGTTATTATTATTATTATTATTATTTGAACTACTAAATTTTTTGCATTTTGGGATTTAATGTTTTGGAAAATTTCAAATTTTTTATTCAATTTTCTATAATTTTGGTTATGTATATCATGGTTGCATACAAGTTTCTTAGCTCTTATGGTTTTTCACATCTAACACAAAATTTAATGAGAAATTTGCATAGCTAGCACACAATTCTAATGTATTTATGTATCTCACACTTAAAGCTGCATATTTACATACATAATAGTTTGGTTAAATCCTAATTTTGAGTGTTATGTGAGTAAATATGAAAGTTTAGGTTTGAAAATACATAAAAATTGTGTGCTATGCATGGAATTTTAGCCTACCTCAAGTAAAACCTATGACAATTATCTTTTCATTGCCACTTAGGTCTCTTATGCCCAATTGGATCCATAATTAATTGTGTTAAACATAAGATCATGATTACAGAGATAACAAAATAAAAGTGCTTCTAGGTTTTTATTTTACGCAACCCATATGTCATTTATATTATGTTTGCTTTTAAATAAATCTAGAATAGCTAAGAAAAATTTATCGTACTCAAACTAAATGATTGATCTAATTGTGGCAAAAAGTAAAGCAAGATTTGAATCAATAAAAGTCTGTAGAAGTAATGCCGAGAAGAGAAGTCTAAAAGCCAAAGCCAATACTAAAATCTTATGGGTATCTAATTGTTTAATCTATTGCTAAGATCAATTACAATGAGGGACATATAATCAATCAAATTGCTAGCCTTCACCAATAAACTTAGGATCCCTTCTTAGTGCCCCTCGGAGTCTCCCATTAGCTTTAGGGAGCATTTGGTGCAGTTGTGCGCGGCCTGCGGGTCGACCGCAGGAGTTGACTCGCGGTCTGCGTTTAGTGTAAAAATAGAATTGTGTTTTCGGATAAGCAGTCAAAACGCGTGATCCAAACGGTACCATGATGTTTTAAAAATGTCCTTGCACTTATAAGCTGCCCCAAACGGGCCCTTAATGAATGAATAGCCCCCATCCAAATCTCTCTCTAATTCCAAACTCGTTTAACAGCTCAAGGGTAAGCTCATATTAAAACCAACGAAACTCAAATTTAATTCAACTCAATTAGGTTTAGCTTAATCCTTAGACATTTTATAAGACTTATGAGCCCAATAAAACCAAAATCAAATCAAATGCCTTAAGCCCCATCCTAGTGACTTTTAACCTTCCCTAAATTTTCCCCTCCCTTGAACCTAAGAGGTCATTAACCCCATTTAACTAATTCAACTACTACATATTATGGGAACCACTAAAAGTCAAAAAAAAATTTAAATTTGAACCGGCAGATTTTTTTTTCATTTTGAGATTTAATGTCTAAAAAAAAAATGTTTTTGATTCAATTTTCTACATTTTTTATAATGTATATCATTGTTACATGCATATGACTCAACACTTATGGCTTTCCATATCTAGCACCTATATTTTAATGAGAAAGTTGCATACCTAGCACATAATTCTTAAGTATTTATGTATCTCACACCTAAACTTTCATATTTAAGTACAACTCAGTTGGTTAAGTCCTAATTTTGAGTGTTATGTGTACAAATCTGAAAGTTTAGGTTTGAGATATGTAACTACATAAAAATTGTGTGAAATGCATGTAAATATCCCCTTTTTAAAGGTAAATTTGCATACATTGCACGCAACTCATGGATTTTATATATCTCACATCTAAATTTTGGTATTTATATACATTGCATTTCGGTGCTTTAAATATATCCATGAAAACATGTACTTCACTTTTAAAAATCGAAAATAGTGAAATTTTTTTATGTGATACTAAAGTTTTGAATGATATGTGTGTAACATGCAAATCTCTTAGCTATTTGATTTATGTAATATTTCTATATAGTAGTTGTGCTTTATAAATTCTTTTATCAAATATAAATGTCATCCATGAATATTCATACATTGAGTGTATACATGTACAATAGACTATATTCAAATAGAAAATGAAACATTGAAGAATTCTTGAACGTTGTTGAGACCTTTGTGCAAGAGGCATCTCAAATTCAGCTTATTTGATGATAAGTTTCGGTGTCAATGGTCAAAACATAAGAATCGAGCAAAGTTAACTCCTAACGAAGTCAGGTATGTTTTATATCGTCCAGAATTTCAACCTGATTATTAGTTTTTAATTTCACATGGCAACGTTGATCCTTCAATATTTAACTCTGCTCCTTCGATTAACTCTACTTCTTCGATGAGCTATGATCATCAATATAAGTTTGACTCAAGTAGATTTATAGAAAATGTCTTTGATGGAATAAACCTTATTATGTAATTCAAGTGGAGGAAGAGTCAACAAATCAAAAAGCTCAAGTGTTTTATGAATTATTTAATACAGTATAAAGGCCACTATAGGAAGATTGTACATCTCATTTTGCGTTATTTGCAGCTCTCAGAATATTGAAACTTAAAACAAAATTTAACATATCCTGAGAGTGCTTCGATTAGTTTGTAAGATCATAGAAAGATACAAATTCTAAAAAAAATTTAATTCCACAAGACTCTGTGCAGAATGAAAAAGTTGTCTCCAAATTGACTTTGAAATCAGAAAAGATTGATTGTTATGTAAACGGATGCATGATATTTTATAAGTCTAAGGCATTAGAGATTCAGTGCAGATTTTTTTATACACTTATATTCAAATTTCAAAATAAAAAAAAAACAAGAGACAAAGAAATTTCATGCAAGCATCACTTTTATTTACTATTTATTCCACGTTTTTTAAAACTATTTGCTCTTATATGTACTACTCCACATACGAGATGGCATTATAACAGGTCAGAAGAAACCAATTCAATAAGTCATCACATATATAAAGAAGCATAAAAATATTTTGATCGAGCATATCTTAAACTAGTTGGAAGTCACATAATGTTATGCTTGACTTATGTTATGATGGCTTCACAGCATGCAGTTAGAACACCTCGCCCTATTCTCATTGTTCGGTGATCATCATGTTATATAATCTTCAACTTGACATGTGTATGATAACACCCATCTTTCTAATAGTGATTATACCATGTCCCAATAGACCAAAAAGAAAGTATTGATGTATATTTACAGCATTTGATAGATGGCCTATAAATTATTTGGGAATTATGTGATATCACATATGACATTTCTATTAAATGAAACTTTTTAATTAAAACAGTTTTAATGTGGACAATAAGTAAATTTTTTGTGTATAAAATGTTATCTAGATGAAGTATTACGTGAAAGTTAGTTTGACCATACTGCATGAATTTATCTAACACATTTACACTTTAACATGATGAAAAAATTCATAATTTGAGTATCATCGTATGTTTTTACATGCTGAATATCCTTTCAAGAGAAACAAAAAATAAAATCAAACGAAAAAAAATCGAGAAATCAGTGGCACCTCCAAAATTAATTGGGGTTGATGTATTCTTGATTGTTAGTGGCATTCTAAAGTTTACTGATTAGCCTGAATTTTCTTCACATCATCCACCAGATTTTGGTGTTATTTATAACTGGACAAAAATATTCATATTTTTAGATTTGTCTTATTAGAAAAAACAATATGATTATAGACAATTTTGATGTCATGCCAAAAGAAAAAAGTTCTTCAGTAATACCTTCAACATTGTGATGAATATTAAAAGCAAAACTAAGGATAATGCGAATATCAGACTAGACTTGAATCAGATTTGTAAAAGTTGGGAGTTACATACATACCATGCACCCACATATTTATGTATTTAAAAAGCTAACACATAAATGTATACACACACACATGAATATATATACATACATGTGTTCTCAGACATATAAAAGTAAAGAAGCATTTATAAGCATACCACCCAAATTCTATGTATTTAGAAGTCTAAAACCTAACTTTTAATTTTTATATAGTTTAAACAAAATTAAATACACCAATTTCTTTCATTTACATGCATACCACCAACTCCTATAGATTTTCATATCTTAACAACCAAAAATCAACGGCATTTACATTAACATCACTCGAAACATTCACATAACCCTAAACCTAAATGACAAAAATGTGTGATAAGAAGATGAAAGGATTTACAAAAAAGCAAAGGAGATAAGTCAAACAAGGGTTACCTCGTATTGAAAAGAATCGACAGAATCCAACACTCGTCGCAAGGTCACCAGTGTTGAAAAACTCCGCAAGCGTCATCGGACGGTCGCTGGAGAGGAAGAAGCTTGGGGAGCGCTAGTTCGTGGGAGTTAATGGAACTAAGAAGAGAAAAAGCGTGAATGCAGCTAGCGTGTAGGTTTAATGAAGCCTACATCCGATAAGCATCGGAAACTTATGACGCTGCCATTTTGCAAGAGAAATACCTATTGATACTTCAACGTTACAAAGTGAAAAGCGATACGGCTGAAATTTCATCCGCCATTTCTGAAGCAAAATTTGGATTGGAAATTTTCGACGTAATTTCAGACCCTAACTTAATCTGATGAATTTTCACCGTAATGTCAATGCAAGTATGCACATCTAATTAATTTTATTCCTATAGTGAGACGAACATACAACAACCTCGAGATAAAGATGCAATAGCTATTTGGAAATGAACATGCAACTGTAGCCTCTAGATAAACATACAACAACATTCTGATGATAATATGACAACTACAACATATAGATTAAGAGAAATTTTAAAGTGTGTCAAGAGAATAGAAAATCGGTTAATTTTCCCACCTCTCAAGGGAGAATTTATAGTTGATGGCCTTGGAAGTAAACCGCCACAAACACACACATGTGCAGGCCATTGCACGCCCCCTATGCATGTCTATGCATAACATGCATGTGTGCATGACCCTGCATGTGTTTACACGATGCATTGCAATCGAACACTTCAATTCGCAAGAGAAAGCAAAGATAAACGCGACACGCTCGCTTTTGCACCAACACATGAGCTCTGTTGCACCTGCATGTGCGTTAGAAGCTACACGCTCACTGTCACACCTATGTTTGCACCCCGCTGCATTTGCACAGGTTATCGTACCCTCCCACATCAACAAGCTGAATTAAAAAAATGGCCGAAGAATGAGACAATATTTAGTTCACAACCTTAAAGAGAGGTCCACATCAATGTTTAAAAGTGACCACTCGTTATAATATTTATGAAATTATAATTTTGAGTAAGAACATTTTTCAAGGACTTACTATATCTTTTCAAATGATAAATGCCAATGTTCGAGAATAAATGACAACTGATATGTTACAAAGAAATTTATCGAATCAGTTAAATTGAGCATATTTACAAGTCAAGCCCAATAACACTTAAAGTGATTCAGTATGATTCAAAATAAGCCTAGATCAAGCACTTAAAATTTGAGCAGAAGTTTGAAGCACTAATTGAAAAGCTAAATGAACTCAAAATTTGACATGATTATACTCAAATCAAGTGACTCGATGAGAGAAATCCAACAAAGCTAAGATCATTTAATTCCAATGTCGTTAAAGCACTTAAATGCTAAAAAAAAGTGCATGATTAAAGGAATCAACACAAACTATATGATCGAGTGTTTTGCTCAAACTTACCAAATTGCCCCACTCAAAAATTATAAATAGACAATTTTTCACAACATCGCATGAAAGAGAAAAAAGAATAAAGAGCTAACAATTAAGTATAGCACATGAAGATAAATGATAGTGAATGACCACCGGTCTTTGTTAACTATCACTAAAATTATTGAAATCAACTACGACTGTTATGACTACCAACCAACTTTTGCAACCGCCAACTATTATCATTGTGGAATTGCTACCGTCTACTTTTTTAATCTCATATTTCTAAATTGATGAGAATGGATCTCTATACTTCCACTTACTTAGTGGATTATTTTAACTGGATTAGGCCCAAAAATTTTTTTCCATTTTCATGATTTTCTCATGTAAAAAAATATGATCGTTTCTTAATATTTTATCCATGTATGCAGAAAACTTATACCAAACCATAAGGCTTAAGATTTTTCTACCCTTGAGAATTTTCTAGCACACAACACATCTTAAGCTAACTAGATAAATGGATACACCAATTTTTATTTTACAAATCAAATCTTATGCTAATCGATAACATACTATTTAAGCCTGAATCCGACAAAATAAGCAAATGCCAACTTTCATTTGGAAAATCATGAAACAATTTCTCCCATGTACACACACACACGCACTATACATAAATATAAATCCTCATACCAACTAAAAGTTTCATATACAACAAGGAGCAAGCAAATATCAAAAAATCAACCAATATGCTTAGTGACCTACAGACTTGGAACATAAAGGGATAATAGAATCCCATAATAAAGTAGATTAGCCTAAAAACTAATTAAAAAAAAAAGGATGAACCCAATTTTACAGGCAGCAGCAGCAGCAATAAGAACGACAACAAGTTTATTTCCCTTCAAAGTCCTCTCTTTTCACCAGCTGAAGCCATTTCATATACATCTCATCATCAATAAAACCTGAATTAAGCAAAATAAACAAAACAAAGGTGTGGATGCAGACCTTTTATGACTGCAAAAGCTTCCAATCATCCCTGGACAGCCAGAGACTGAAGATGCTCAAGAAAAGCCTGCAGGCTCACATCATCGGTGAATATGACTTCTGATCCATCCGCCAGCCTTGTCTTCTGAGTCACCGATGGGTTTAGTTTTGCAAGCAGAAACCTTGCCTGGCTGCTATGCTGGTCGCATTTAATCATCTTTGGCACCGGTATTCTCCCCTCAATCAGCTCCTCCGCATCCATCTCCACCACCTCCAACAGTTTCCTCAGGGTTTCAAGGCTCTGATCATTATCGAACCCCAACTTCTTCCTAAATTGAGCAATCTTAGACCCATAATGTATCACCACATGGAAATAGGAATCAAACAGTAAGATCACATCAGGTGACACCGAGCTGATGTCAAGAAGAACAGGCATCGGCGGCCCATCAAAAGAGTACTGGAAGAGCGTGGGTTGGATCATGATTAGTGTTCCGGTGACCCCTTGCGTGTTCAATGCAAGCCGAAAGAAAGCCGTTTCATCTGGGGTGTAGTTGAAGATATCAATGAATTGGGATCTCCTCAGATAGTACATAAACTGTGGGTAAAGGGAGAATCCCGATGGCAAGCGGAAGCTTGACGGATCCTCAGGTACGTAGTCGCCGAATTTGGCGGTGAAGCGGATAAGCATCTTATCAAGCCATCTGATCACATCACGGGCATGGTAATCCTCCGCACGACTCACTGCGAGGCGCGCCATGATGGTTGCTGCTGCTTCCTGGTCGAATCCTGCATTGATATCCAGATGACGAGCTCCGTAAGCCCATCTCCTTGCGGCAGTGGTCACCCTTAAGCGAATGCTGCCATTTCCATGGCGGTATCTAGTCTTGAATTGAACGAAGAAGACGGGTCCTGGCTCGTTACTTGGCTGATTATCACCCACTTGGAAGATGAAGGCTAAGCTTGTTTTGTTTGTAAGGGTGCTCATTTTCCATGAACTGGTTCCTCCTTGGCCAATCTCCTTCTCACTTACCAAGCTGTTCTTGGTTTTAAGAGACATGCAAGGACCGAGTGCCCCACATATATTGACACCGTTGGTAGTCACCAGATCAATTGTTGCGTCAAAGTTCATGTCAAAGTGATCGAATCCAACATGCTTGAAGATCTGTCTCAAGCACCGCTTAAACTGTTCCGACTCAAATGACTCCGTCAGTATTAGGAGGCCGCCAGAGGTCTCGATTGGGAATCTCATCTCTGCAGCTCCAACCTGATCAAGCGAACAAGCGAAGAGATCCAGAACGAGGGATTTGTCTAGTAGCCTTTGAGAAAGCTTCTGGTAGAAGTTACAGGCTTTTACATATAAGGATGTGTTTCCATTTACGATGTCTCGCTGGGTTCTGATAGCCTTACTGTGGTCGATCTCAGCAACCATGCCTGGACCGATGGTGGCCAGACCTGACGTGAAGACCATCACCCGGCCACCAGAGGTGGGAGAATAGCCTTCTAAGAGAGCAATGGAGATTGAAATAGCAGCACCTGTGGCTCTTAAAGGATGATGTTCGGGTATGGTGTCAGACATGTTGTGCAGCTCTTCGATTGCAGTGGAGAAATTGAACTCACATTCGGAAACTGGACGCAGAAATCCTTGCTTTTGAAGAGAGTGTGAAGTTATTGGCTGTTGGCTTAGAAAGTGGCATGCACCAAGAAGCTCTTGGATCTGCAAGAAAATGCACGGCAAAAAAACTAAAAAGAAACTACGGGTAATAAAACTTTCAAACAGGTATATACAAGCTTGCACATATGCCACCACTGAACTTTTTGCAGTGAGGAAATTATTTGCTAAAGCGAAACAATTCCTTTGTAAGCAATGATTGGTGGTCAATATAACAACCAAATGTGGAAAAGTGTATAAATAAATTTATAAAAAGCGGTAACATGTACCTTCAATTGGGCAAAAAAATGCCACATTAAAAGAGATTCCAGAAACCTCATGTGAGGCAAAGAACAGGTTGCAAAATCTTTCGAGAAGCATGCCTGCTACTCGTTTTCCATAAACAAGAAAACACATAGAATACATGTAAATATCTACACTGATAGAAATTTCTGCATAAAGAGAGAAAAAGAGGAAGAAGAGAGAATGAGAAGGGCTGAGGCGTTTCCACATTGATTATCATAGCAATCCAAACAGTACATTAGAGTAACTGCATGTCATGAAATCCCAAAATGTCGTAATCAATAAAATCCCAAAGTAAACTGCCGTAATCGCCTTTTTTTATAACTTGTTGAACTTCTTGAACAACCATTTTGTGCCAACAAAAAACATCTCTTCAGGAATTTTACCCACTATTTTGACAAAACTAAAGATAACATTTCCTGTGGCCCAAACTCCAGGAAAATGTTTCCCCGTTCATAAATAACAGGAGAAAAAAACACTCAAACCTTGATTGTTGTTGAAATGAAAACAATAATAAAGTCTGGAAAAGAACATCATTTAAATAAATAGAGAAGAAATTGAGTTCCAAATAAATAAAATATAAAATGTTGTTATTGTTGTGTCTCAATATTTCATATGATAAATGAATAAATTGAAATTAAAATAATCAGCTCGAGAAAAAATTAACACATCCTCTATTCTATTTATAGCAAACTAATGAATTGTTGCAATGACTTTGAAGTTACATATATTTCATAATTGACCAAAATCAACCAGTTGACCGGACAATCAAACCAGTGACTTGATCACCCAATTGCTAGATCAGGTCACCAACCCAGAGTTCAGGATCAAGAGATATATAGATCCATGTCTCCAAGATTATATCATATCTAAACCTATAAAATGTGTAATACATTTAGACTGACAGAGAATCAACATAAAACCTTTACCACTTAAAAAAAGGTATTAGATGCATTAGGGACACGCCGGAAGGACAATGGCAAATCTTTTATTTGGATACAACAACAAAAACCTTTATCCCACCAAGTAGAGTCGGCTAAATGAATAATTTTTTCTCCATTGTGTCATATTTTCATTTAAATCTAATAAATTAAGATAATGTTTATACAACTTTCCCAAATCTTTTTAGGCCAAACCTTACTTCTCTTAACATAAGCCAGATCTAAAACATCCACTATTCTAACTGGGTGATTAAATGGTCGATGTTTAATGTGCCCAAACCATTTAAGGCGACTTTCTCTAATCTTGTCTGTCATTGGAGCTACTCCAACCCTTTCACGGATATAGTCATCTCGCATTTCGTCTCTAAATGTAAAGCCACTCATCCATCTAAACATTCTCATCTCAACAACACTTCTTAGTTTTATGCTCCCCATTTTAAAGGCCAACGCTCTGCGTTATAAAGAATTGCAGGTCTCACCATCATCTTATAAGACTTTTCTTAAGTATAAGAGGTATTGTTCTATCACACATTATGCCCACTGCATTTTTTGGATGTGCAATTTAAAATTAACATTGAGAAATTAAGAATGTAATCACATTAGATTAAAAAAAATCCGAGATATAGAACTTGTCAAACAAACAATAATTAGATAAGAGAAATATGTTAGATCAACATTTAGCAAACAGCCATAGCCCGCAGCTTTGTAGGACTCGTAAATGCTACAATGTCATCTCAATAAGAGTAATACTAAACATTAAGCACACTTGTAACACACTCCGTACTTTATAAACCTTAAAAAAAAACAGCTACTATTAAAAATAGGCTGCAAATAAATAGAGCGTTCAATAAGCTACTCATAGCTCAACTGGATGAGAGTTTTTTAATGTTCATGTGATTAATTAATTGAAGAAGTATGAACAATTTTATAAATAATCGATTGTTAAATGAAAAAGGTTGAATAACTTCTTATTCTATTTGTTTATGAACAATATACCATTTAAGGCTCACGAATAAGCTCGTTAAGTAGCTCAATGAACAATCTCATTTAAAATTTATGAACAAGTTATGATTAAGGCTTGATTTAATGCTTGTGAATGAGTAAAACTTAATTTAAGGCTTATAAATAAAAACTCAATTAAAACTTGATTTAAAACTCATTTATATTAAATTAAAATAATTTTTTTATTCATAATACATATAATAAGATAAAAAGCTTGTTTATTTAGCTGTCAATTTAATTTGCAAGTTTGCATGTTTATTCTAGTTATTCATTTAGTAGCTCATTTATTTAAAAACTACTTTATTTTTATAAATTCAACAAGTAAATCATTATAAGATTGATAAATCTCCTTTAATTAGAAAACAAGTAGCTCAATCAAACTATTCATTACTTTGCAAGATAAATCATTTGGTTAAAAATTATATAGCTTGTTAAATTTAATTTTAATTTGCTCAATAAAGGTCTTTTGTTTAAAAATCAAGTAGCTCAATAAGACTACATTAATTTGCACAATAATGACCCGATTATCATGTAAAATAAATATGAACTAAGCTTAAATAGTAAAAATGGCAAACGAACCAAGAGCTAGAGCTCAAATTTTATAAAAAAGCTCAAGTTTGAGCGTAGTCCTGCTCAACTTGGCTCGATTCGTTAGCAACCCTAATAAAAAACATGTCTCTGTCAAAATGAATGGTGATGCAACATCACAATAAATAGAAACATAGCAATGCTATCTGGGAGTAGGATCATCAATCATTATAAATAAGACCAAAGTTGGTCATGATAAAAGTGACAAGAACATTATAGAAAACTATAGTCATACTTTGTCGCCCTCTAACTAGGGCATCATGCAGAAAAAGCAGAACAAGAATTTCAAGTAAGCCAAACAGAATAAAGATATGCATAAGATTCATAATCTGCATAAACAATTTTTCAAATTGAATCCATTTTGTTTGAAAAAGGGATTGATTTCAAAGATCAATGTCTATCTATAAGGTATGAATTACCCAATACATCTAGAAATGTTTAGACCAGGGATTTTAGCTGAAGAGGCCTCTTCAGCTAAATCTTCAAATTACCTAAATCTATCCTGGTCCCTGCTTGGAAAGTTCTCAATGGTAGATTTACAAAATTTTGGTAATAAAATTGAATTGGGGTGTCTTTATCAATTATATTCAAAGAGCCCTTCGATATCGTTTGGAACACGTCCTGTTCAATTAAAACTAAGTGCATTAAAGATTTGGGATGTCATATAACAGAGAAAGAATATTTCATTGCATCGATCTAATCATGTTAAACTTCTCCACCCTCATATCAATAAGGCGAGCTTGGCCAGCTCAAAACATATTTCTTGTAGGCAACTTTCTAAAATAGTTCATTGTGAAGTGTTAAGGGTTATCACTTATTGATACCGGAGTTATCCAAACCACGACACGAATGTATTAATAAATAAAAAGGGAAGTTACAACAATGACTCAAAAGAAAAAAAAAAGACACAACATAAACCAAAACACGGAACTAACATTACAACAAAGACTCAACAAATAAAGTAACAACAAGCTTGACGAGGAGGGAGACCGGAGAAGTAGTGCTACAACGGCGATCTGGAAGGGCAGAGTGGTACCCTGCAAGGAGGCTACAGGGAACTATCGGCAACCTGGAAGGGCAGCAGGGAGGCCATAAAGGGGCCGACAACAACCTGGAAGAGCAGTAGGGAGGCAAGAAAGTTGTCGACGATGTGGCTGAAAGGGTAGCAGATCGGCGGCAGCCTGTAGGGAGGATGTAGGAGGGCTGTCAGCAACCTGGAAGAGCAACAGAGAGGCATGAAAGTTGTTGGCGGAGTGCCTGAAAGGGTAGCAGATCGTGGCAACCTGTCGGGAGGCTGTAGAAGGGATAGAAGCAACCTGGAAGAGCAGCGGGAAGCAGGACAACTGCCGACAGGGTGGCTAGAAGGGCAATAGATATGCAGCAACCTGCAGGGAGGCAGTATGGATGGAGCAGCGGAGCTGTCGTAGGGTTGTGGAGCGGGTGGACAACAACGGGATGGGCGGAATGAAAGATAAATATCTCGACGAGGCCGAGATACAGCCAGAGCGCTACTCGGACTCGTGGAGATGAACACCACCTTGGACAAGGAACAACCAGAGCACTACCATGACATCGAATGCAATCCTCGAGAGGGAAAACACTCGGATAAAACTGAATTCAGATTTCATAAAAAACAACCCCCTAAGTCTAAGTACAACCTCAAAACAACCCCCTAACTCTAAGTACAACCTCTCTTATTTATACAGAGATATGACCTATCTCAGGAAACATTTAAAATAAAGATAATAAAAAAATTAATATCTCAGATTCTGGAAAGGGTTTTAAATTAGGAAAGGAGAATAAAATCATAAGTTATGCTTTTAGGAAAGGTTTTAAATTAGGAGAAAGGCATTTAGGAAATGTTTTAAATTAGAAGGAGAATAAAAATCATATTTCAGTTTTAAGACAGGTTTTAAAATAGAAAAGTGTTAGGAAGGAAATTAAGAAAAGAAAGAAAGGACATAAAGAAAGGAGGGAAGAGGAAGGAGGGGAGGGGAGGGAGGGGGAGGCAGCCCCCTTCCTTGAGGACCGGCTAGTCCTCTGCCGAGCCACGTGTCAGTCTCCTGGGATTAGGGAAGTTTCGACCTCACCTGTCAAAGCATTTGATCTCTTGCCTTTAATCATGATAGCACATGGATCCCATTGTCGATTGTACTGCCTCCTAAAGCACTTGCGAGCGCACCACCAACATGGTCGAATCTCTTAGGACTGAAATTTCTTTCATGGCGGTGGCCATAGTGGTATAGAATCGAATGCACCAAAACCAGTCCCGCTGTTCGGTTAGTAAGGGCTCCTGTCTCCTCAGGCGCTACCGAAGGAAGTAGAATGAGGCGTTTGTTGTCTTTGGTGAAGGAATATGTGTTTCTAAATCCATCATGTTGAGTCTTCCGGTCAAACTGTCACGGTCTTCCTAGCAGAAGGTGGCAGACACCATAGATGGCACTACAACTGACACTTTATTGAAAACTCTACTAAGCATTGTCCGCCAATGGTGACCTTGTTTTTCTTCTTTAGCCACATTAGTGAATATGACTGGGAATGTTTTTGAGTCGTGAGTCTCGATTTCTCTACCATATGGTCCAGCCACATCCTTACTGTTACCCCTGTCGATGATAAGATTGCATACCTTTCCATTTATTGTGCAGCTAGTGTGGAAATTATTATGGCAAGGCCACTACAGATCCATCGTGTCCTCTACCTGCAGAATCTGTCGAACCACCAGTGCTTCTCCCTCGTCTGGTGGAATTTGATGCTCCTCACCCTGTTCCTCAGCTTCCTACTCCTCACTAACCTCTTCTTGTTTGGTAAAAGATACAACTCTGCTCGTCGAGCGACTGGAGGCTATGTGCCCAAATCTGTGGCATTTGAAGCATTTTATGGTGGGCACTGTAGTAGACTTCTTCTCACTGGAGGTGGCTTTATCCATATCCGAACTAATTTTCTCAAACCTTTGCGGCGTGCTCCTGCTGGTCTCCAGTTGTGGGTGGTTGTCTGGTAGGTGGTGACTTTCGGATCTGCTTCTGCTACTTTTCCACTTTCAATGCCAGTTTTTGGACATCTTCCAACGTCGAGTACAGAAGTAGTTGCACCGCATTGTTGATACTAGGCATCAATCCCCCAAGATATCTTGCTATTGTATTCTCCTCTGGCTCTGTCAGGTTGCACTTCAGTTGTGAGTGGTTGAACAAAATTGTGAACTCCTCCACTGAAAGGTCTATTTGTTGCAGATTGTAGAGTTCAAACCTGTGAACTCCTATCATTGGAGGTGGTAGGGAGAAGATATTTCTTTTGCATGGTTTTCTTCATCTTCTCCCATTTGGTAAATTTTTTGTTGTCTTCTCGCCTCCTCTATCGTTGTATGTTCTCCCACCATAGGGAGGCACTTTTCTTTGATTTGATAGCAGATAATTTGACCCGCCTTTCTTCGGGCACATCTTTGTATTTGAAGATCTGCTCAACTGCCTGTAGCTATTCAATAAGTTCATCTGGATCCATGCCCCTCTCAAACTCGAGCAAATCTATCTTGATCTCGTGGTTTTAGAATCCTCCAAATGACATCTCACCCCAAAAAGTTTCCCTGTGGGAGGTGGGATGCAGGCATCCCTCTTTAGGCCTCCTCTAAAATTGGATTTGAAACATCACGATCTATCTTCTTTATCGCTGAAATTACCCCTATGAAAGGGATTCAGATCCTCTTCTCTCTCTCCCCTTCAACTCTCCAGGTCTCGGTCGAAGGTAGCTTCTTCCTATGTCATCTCTTCAATCTCTGGAATTCTTTGTTGGAGGCGACGGAGTTCTCGACGTATCTCTTCACGGGTAGGCTCGAGCATATTTCTCCTTGGCGACATGTTTGACGGTTTGGAATATGTGGAAGGGAAGAGAAGAAGGAACAAAGAAAGAAGAGAGAAAAGAAATAAACAAAGGAAAAAAAAATTGTTGTGGTGGATCTGGACAAGGGACAAGAAACAAGGGACAACCAGAGCACTACCTTGATGTCGGATACAGCCCTCAAGAGGAAAAACACTCAGACAAAACTAAATTCATATTTCATCAAAAACAACCCCTAACTCTAAGCACAACCTCTCCCATTTATAAATAGACACGACCTATCTTACGAAACATTTAAAATAAGGAGAATAAAAATAAAATCAAGATCCTAGATTTTGTGAAGGGTTTTAAATTAGAAAAGGTGAATAAAATCAGGATTTAGACTTATAGGAAAGGTTTTTAATTAGAAGAAAGCCTTTTAGGAAAGGTTTTAAATTAGAAGAAGAATAATAATAATCATATTTCAATTTTATGANCTTTTAGGAAAGGTTTTAAATTAGAAGAAGAATAATAATAATCATATTTCAATTTTATGACGGGCTTTAAAATAGAAAGTGTTAGGAAGGAAAAAAAGAAATGAAGGAAATGAAGGAAAAAGGATAGGTGGGAATTGGGGGGCGGGGATTTTCACAAATCCAGTAATGACTCTCAAGATATCAATTCATATTTGCATAGTTTATATGAAAAAATTAATTTAAAAAAATCACCTATAAAAAATGAGCAATTCTTATAATTGTAACAAGTTTAATGTTGCTCTAAAAGAAAGCTTTCACCTTTTGTTCAATTGATGGATCTTTACGAGCATTTGGAGAATATTATATTGATCCTTTGTGGTTCCTATATTTAAGCTTATAGGTTGTATCCACTCTTGACTGATCATTGAAATATCTTCTTAGCAATTACTTGGATCATTTGGAATGAAAACGATGGCAAAATCTTCAGTAGTAAATAAGTATGATAAAGTCCTATGATTTGGCATCATATCCTTCATTTATTGTCAAATTGCTAGACAGCTTTGTATGATTAAATTTTAATCCTATTTTTAAACCTTCAATTTATATCCTCTCTTTCCTTTTCATTTTTTCTTACTTGGTTGCAGCCTATTCTGTTAATTTTAATAACAAGTATTCATCAATTTTTTTAAAAAATACGCGGACCAAATTTTCATTAAAAAAAGGAACGTCGTCCTTCACCTTCTTTGAGTAAGCTTCAATTATCTATCAATTTCCAAAGAGAAAATAAAGATAGACTAAAGTACATACATACTCATTCATGAAACATATTAATCATTAGCAAACACGGAAACAGCAATTGCCAAAATATTGTGTATCTCATAGTTCATCAAAAATGCAAATTGTGTGTTACAAAAGTCAAATATTTATTTATTTTTTTAATTTTGATATATATTCTAAATTTTAGTTGAGTTAGTAGGCCTCTAAATTTACATTCTAGAAGATGACAATGTGAACTATAGCTGCTATATTTCGTATTATGTTTCTTATCAAGAAATCGTTTATTTTATTCGATATATCCCTTCAAGAGAAGCATGAAACTCATTTGCAATTTTTCTATTGAAAATCTTCAAAGTGGGAATGTTGTTTGTGGCAGTTCCTAAAGGGAGTGGGACTATAGCAATAAGTGACTTAAACGGTTTCTTTGCAAGCCATCTGTTTGCAGCTTTCTAATAGTTTATTTACAACTTTTCTAAGTATCAATGTTGCTCCATCGCAGATCTATTAATGAATCTCTTTAAGACTTTGGTGGGTCATCTTAGTGGCTGCATTGAGTTAATTTAAAATGAGAAATAAAGGGTTAAAAACTAATTACGATTTTGTGGATGTGCAAATTTTCTCCTTGCAGAATTCAATAATTCAAGTATTAGATTTGAAATTCTGGGAGAAAATTTACCCTTAACAAGCATGGGTTGTGCTTTTCAGGTGACTTCATATCCTTATTTTTCCCTTCTCTTCTTATTCTACTAATTTTCTGTTACAGGTTACAAGTGGGATTGACTGTTGTAAGAGTTAGAACCATATGGACTTCTTCCTCTTGAGAAAGATTTCTATCATGTGTGTGGCTTTCAAGATACCTATATAGTTTTATGCTTATTTCTAATAGAATACTAAATCTTTTCTGGTCATTGAAGTTTATCGATTTAAGTATAATTGCAAATGGTTTTTTTAAGATTAAAAGCTTGTGCAATGTTTACTTGCATCTAAACCTAAATATTATGTGATATATCTTCATTGGAACCCTAGATCAGAGGATGCCCTTAATTCAAATTTGATATCATACCTTAAGGTTGTGTCATAACATCTTCTAGACATTAGACTTAATATCAGGTTTAATTAATAGATCTAATTTTTTTAAAGAAATATTTAATTTAAATAAAATTATTTTTACTATAGCTAAAAACAATTTCAGTATACGCATTGTTAAGTTAATAATTATATTTCTACATTCGGTAGGAGGCATAATCTTATGATATTGGATAGAGAAGATAAAGAAGTTCTTTGATATATCTAATCTCAAAAATACTTGAGATTTGTAAAATAAAACTAACGTGATTTGCTAAAATATTTGGGCAAAGTGTTGCTGATAAAACAAAATATATTTGAGATAACATGAAACGTAAACCTAAAGAATAATATTTATCATTCTCGTAATATAAAGATCAAATGCATAATAGATTTTAAAATGTAAAACAATGTCACTATAGAGTGTTTGAACAATTTCCTAGATTATATTTTTCAATCATTAAAGGTATTAGGTAATAAATTAAGCATGATTAGTTGATGAGGCTTACTATGAAGTATTAATTGCAGGCATTTATAATTAGCTTCTTGTTACAACTATTGAACATGTACTCGATATTTCTAATGAAAAATATTCTACAAATAATAACATTCAATTTAACCAAATTAAATAAAAAATAATCAGTGAATATTCTTTAAAAGAAGATCCAGATATAGAAAAATATTTAAAAATATAAAATAATTTTTTATTTCACTATGTTGAATCAAAAATTGAACCTATACACAATACAATATGTATAAGAGCCTAATACCAGAACATGCCCACAAATTTAAACCAAAAATTAAATAAGAATTAAAAACCGAATCTAAAGTTAAGTCCGAGTCAAGAACCCAAATTAACATATAATCTATCCCAGACTTCAGAGCTTAACAAACAAAAATTGCTCAAATTAATATCAATTAAATAATCTAATAATATGGGCTCGTATAAATTTTTACTCAACTTATCAATACGTTCAATAATCAAGCTAATATAAATATTATTTCAGCTCTCTGTTTTCGTTTGCTAAATTCATAAAAATATATTATTTGGAAAGTCCAACGGCATCAGCATACTATAGATTTAAGCACTGTAACTTCTTTAAATAAAGTTTACAATTAAAATCTTTATGTATATTGTTTAATCCAAAGGTACACATCTTTAACCCATTGATACCACTTATCAAAACAAAACTTCACATTATCATATAAGTAATTTTTTTTTAGTTTTCTTCACTTTTTTTTCCCTCCTGGATTTGTCTATTGTTCGTTAATTACAACACTTGTAAGAATTTTAACGTTAACCTACTTGTATCACACCTTATAGCATTAATCATTTATTACTCTTCTGCATGATATGCATGACAAGTTGACAGCCTCTATTGAAAACTCGCTATGTATTATGACAATTATCTGTTACAAATGTTAACATAAGATATGTCAAGTAGAAAAAAGCGATATGATAATAGTTCTTCTAAATTAAGAAAAAAACCATTCAGGACCCTTAAGAAATTAAATGCTAAGAAACAAAGCCATAAAAATAAATTGCATTATAAAATCAATTGATGCTAGTACTTATTTAAGAAATGCATTAAAAAATTTTGAATTATTTAATGTGTATAAAAAAATGAATTGTATTGTGCCATTCAATTGTTTACTACTAATGCACAAGATTATTTTGTGTAGTAAGTCACAACAAACCATTTGTAAAGATTTCTTTTGGATAATTAGTTTAGTACCTTTACTTTCAAATTTTTATAATTGAAATGCAGGAAGACTATGATACAAATCACAACCAAAACAACAAACAAACAACGAAGAAATTGCAAGAGAGAGATGAGGGAACTCAAATGAGGGCTACCAAAGAAAACAAACAAGATATTATGTTGATCTACTGTTCCAGAGTTAGATCGTCTCTCTACAAACCCTAGACGCCATTAGGAACACTATGATAAAAGAAAAATTGCAGCCAAACAAAATATAAAAATAAACCCGAGCTCATTTGCACAAATAAATACTACTCAATATCTCTTTTAAACTTTTTTCCCCAAAAACCCCCTTGATTCAATGATGTGGGCCCCACCTGAGCATTGGAATCATCTTCAGCCCCTCTTGAGAATCCCACTTGCATGGTCCACTCGTCCGCCTAGTTGGCCCTCAAGTTGGCTGAATTAGGCACGACGTATCAAGCTTTTGATGGATAAGTATACACACTTGTATTAAACTCCATGTGTCATAAATTATGTGGATGTCGCCACATAATATGATTTATCCATGCCAAGATTATAGACCATATGCAATTGCAAGTTTAAAATGATAACATCGAAAGTTTAAACATCTAGATCTTTTTGCAGACATACAAGCTTCCTATATTGCTTCCCTACAAGATGCTCATGAGTCGATTTCACCTCAACCATAGCCATGATCTACACCATACAAACACTCTTCAAAAAAGAGTTTCTTTCAAGCTAAGTGAGTTGATGCAATTCCCAATAAGTAGAAGACTTCCCAATATCATCATCTAACACATCGTCAAACTAAACATTGATTTTTTGTTTGGTTTATGTTTTAATTGTAATAAAGTACAATCATAGACTTGATTAATTTAGAGGATTTATACCATAAAGACGTCACTTATATGCAGAATCCCACTTTATTGCTTTCTTCATTATTTGATTTTCGTATAGCTTGCAGAAACCTCTTTATGAATAAGGATGCATGTAACAGTCAACAATATTAAGGAATCGCAGTCTTAACAAGCTATGAGTTCTTCCCCTGCTCCCTTTATGCCTTTATGTAGACATCAATTTAGCGCACCCTTACCGCTACCCTGTTTGGGTCACAAACCACCAATCTCTCATTATTGAATCATGTCATAAAATCCCACAAGAATTCGTCATTGACTTGCTTAAAGCAGAAGAGCGTATATGGTTGTTTTTCCAAAAAGCATTAAAAGTTTGTAGCTAGCAATTCTTTAAAGTAAGCAGAAGCATTAATGGGATCAAGTGTAGTTTGCAAAAACCATCGCAATATAAACCTATCGAATATTCTAAGAAGAACTCTGCATCTAATCGTAGTTGAGACAACACATAGCACAAATACAGCCTTAAATTTTGCAATGACTCCCATGGACTGATATTCAGTTCTAGACTGGAAAATATGGCACTTTGAACTTTTTGGGGAGGGAATGGCTTGAAAAGGATGGCTCCGCATGGCATGGTTGATTTTTGTTCCTCAAAGAATTGCATTAATTTTTATGGGCTCTAATATGAGGTTTGCACTAATCGTCAAACTCTGAAGTATATCTTTACCAAGAATGAGCTAAATTTGGAACATAGACAATGACTAAAACTAATGAAGGATTACTACTTACAAATCCAATAATCACCCAGCTAATGTGTATTACTGATAAATAGATTGAGCCGATGCGCTCGAGTTATAAAGCATGGGTGATCACTAGAGAGCAAGTTATCTACAGATAATAAAAAAGAGTGTTTTTATACAGATAAACTTTCATCCAATTATTTAAAATCAATTCGCACAGTTCAAATGGAAAATATTGAGTCGATAAATCTCAGAGACCAAATTCACATTGGGTTAATGAATAAGTTGATTCTCGAACATGCAGTTGCATGAAGATTTATTGATACACTATGTATTCTAAATTTTACAAGGATGTGATAGGAGATACATTTGAAAGCACATGTTGAAGACCTCATATAGATTTTATGTTAGCGTGAAGAAGTATGTTACTGATTTTAGTACATCAGTTCTAAGTTTCAACAAAATTAGTAAATGATTCTCTATGATTAATATTTTAAGTATTGTGAAAATTAAATGAAAGTTAAATTGATTGAATGCATTAAAATCTATATTGCATATTATATATGCATCAGAAATCACATAACCAAACATACCTTATATCATCTTCTCAACAACTTAGGCCCATTTACATTTAATCATTCTACGAGATACATGTTTCTCAAGATCTTTTCTCCGTGTTAATTCAAATTCTTTGATGTTCTTTATGAGGAACTCATACCATTTATTTTAGTCAACTTCTTATCACCTAGCTATCATATCTTCCACTTGATCACACCACATTATACACGTAAAACAACAAAACACGCACAATACTAAATTCCCAAATGTTCTACTTCCCTGAACAATCATATGTTAACATAAGTGTCAATATCAACACAAGAATACAAAATCCAAACAAGATAAAAAAAAGGTTCTTTAAAGAGCTCTATTTAGCAACCAGCTTATGATTTGATAAGATATGTATGCATGCAAAGTCGATAGATGGAGAAAGATAAAAATTCCCATGAAATTTTGACTACATTGATAAGATTGTGAGCAATCAGTCTCCATATTTCTACAAAAATAGCTAATGAGCAGAATGAATTCTTCGCAGCCTATCTGGAAGGTGCTCTATAGAATTAAAAAGGATGCACAACAATTAAAACTTTAGGTTGCCAGATAATGACCACAAATAAAAGTTTCAATCCAAGCAAAAATCTAAACTCGTTAGAAAAGAAGTATGTAACTTTCTAGAGCATGAGTGGCGCTAATTAAAGAAAAAGGAATGGAGTCCTGAAGAGGTTACAGAACATGTTAGATGAGTTACCAAGGCACCACCCATAAAAGAATACTTTTGAATGATGTATGAATACGGAATATAATGACCAATGGAGATACTTGCAAACAGTGCTAATGCAAGGGAATCAAACCAAAAACTGCAATATACGTTTTCTACCATCTAACCAAAACAATAATAATAAAAAAATAAAGAAATTCAAACAGTCATGAATTTCGATAAAAAAGCAGAGTGGACAACCGAAAACACGATTGTGCGCTTACCTTCATCGAAGAAAGCTCTCGATCACCGCAGAACAACATAACTCTGGAGCACTCAGCATAGCCGAGATCATGTACCCACACCATCGAACCAAACGAGACAAGCCCCACCATAGCATTCTCCGGAAGATTCGCTACCACGTGCAAAATCTCATTCTTCAGCGCCCGGAGCTCCTCCTCCGCCGAGCATATATCCACCACAAACACGAACGCCGGTCCAGGCGCTTGCGCTACAGCCTGAGAAGGTACTATCACCGATGCGGATGAAATAGAAGATGTCAACGAAGCAAACGATGGGCTCGAGGAAAAGGAATTGTGCAAAAAACCGCTAGGGTTAGTGTTTTTGTAGGGGAGGAGGTACTCTACGGTGCTGTGTGTGGGGAATAGCTCGGCAGGGAGGTTGTGATCGGCTATTCCGGCGTATGAGCGGGGAAAGGGATTCTTGCGGTGGCAGAAAGAGCAAATCCAGAGGGCGGAGCGGTAGTCGACGCGGGCGTAAGGGTTTAGCACGGCAGAGCAACCAGAGCAGGATAAGGGCTCGTAGGGGAGAAGAGGGAGATCAGTGAGGGGCATCAATGGAGTGCAGATTACACTCAAGGGGACGACGAGGGAGGCAGCATCGGAGCGTGACGAAGGCCATGCGTTCCACGGCCAACGGAGCCCTTCCACTGCCTCCAGCTCGGTGAAGTCCATTGCGGAAGAAGCGGCGACGATGGGAGGTGGAGGGAGGCCGGTGGAGTCGAAGCATGGGCAACCCTACGAGGCGTCAAGATTTAACAGGAAGATTGATTGGAAGGACCCGTGGTGCTCCCGGAGCTCCCGCCGCCTCCACCATTGTTCCGTAGTCTGAAAGTGGAGCAGGTAACAGTTAATCGGAGTTGAGGAAGGACGAGCGAAGGATCCGCGTCATGCCGGAGTAGTTTCGATCGCTTCTAGTGCGCATCAAAAAATTAGATCGTGGGATTTATTTGTTTATTTATTTATTTTATTGTGAGAAAATAACGCACAATTTTAATTTATTTTCATATTTAACCACCTAAAATTTTATATTTATATTTATAATATTTTAGTCTCATAAATCAATATATAAAAATCTTTTATGTCACTTTTAAACTAAAGTAAAAAAGATAATTTAATGTGACATCTATGCATGTGATGAAAGTTTAAAGTTATGGGCATGTAAACGTTTAATAATTGTAGGGTTTGAAGATAAATGTTCTTTCATATATTTAACTATTTAATTTTTTTAATTTTTTTTAATTTATTTATATACAATTTTAATACTTAAATATATTTGTATGGACAAAAAATATCATCTCGTCAGGCTAGAATAAGTTGTTGTCATTTGAGTCGCGCCGCAGAGATTTTTCTCACTTTTGGTCGGTCACCATCTCCCTCGAGTCGGCTCCCTAATTCGACCTTCCTGGTTCAGCTTCCCTGGTTCGGTTTCCTTGGGTCGGCCACCCAGCTCCAACTAGCCACCCAACTCCGATGTGCTCCAACGCTTCTGAATGACAAAATGACCAAAATATCATATATCGTCCTCCTTAAAGCAAAGATATTATTGTAATA
This sequence comes from Phalaenopsis aphrodite, assembly GCA_003013225.1. Lineage (NCBI taxonomy): Eukaryota > Viridiplantae > Streptophyta > Magnoliopsida > Asparagales > Orchidaceae > Phalaenopsis > Phalaenopsis aphrodite. The sequence continues at coordinate 2,451,125 of NEWO01000019.1, read as the reverse complement.
TTATTTTTCATATTATCGTCTTTTATAAATAAATGACACTTACATGTGTAAAATGGGATAGGAGAGGGGGCTCTCTCTCTCCCTCAATCTCACATTGTAATTTCATTTGTTTGGAATTAACAGTCATATTTGCCCTTCACAGAGCAACTCTCTCTCTCTCTCTCTCTCTCTCATTAACAGTCATATTTGCCTTCCAGAGAGCAACTCTCT
>NEWO01000019.1:2405410-2450749 GCA_003013225.1 Phalaenopsis aphrodite | reverse complement strand
ATGAGTTCAACGTCTTAAAAAATATAATTAGCATGAATCATGTCACTAACAAGAAGATGAGCCTTCCAAATTGAAGAGCTCAAACCAAAAAAAAAAGATAAAGATGAAAAGAGGAAAAAATAAGGAAAGAAATAAGAAAAAAGCAGTAGGTACAAGTCAAAAAAAAGTAATTGAAAAAGCAGGTCAAAGATAAATAAGAGAATGAAGAACCTCACTCACTTTCCACTAAGACCCCTTACTAAAAAAAAAATAAGCATCTTTTTTTTTTGTCTTGGTTACTTATTTCAAATGAATAAAGAAATAAAAAAGAGAAAAAAATACAAAAATATTACATCCTCTCACTTAAGACATTCATTGTAGATGAGCAAACAAAGTCTCTCCTTAGAAACGAGCAAACAAAGACTCTGCTCCAGAATGAGTGATCAAATTCTCTCCTCCAGAAAGAGCAAACATAGACTCTCCTCCGAGACTATGGAACAAAGCCTCTTCTCTGGGACAAGCAAACAAAGTGCTCCTTTAGAAAAAACAAACCAAGTCTCTCCTCGGGAACGAGATAATCTATCCACCAAACATAATATCTAAAAAATTTAACCAATAATAATATTCTCATCAAAGGCAAACGGAATGATTGATAAAAAATTTGGTCTAAATGGTGGTTCATGAAATATTATTTTCTACACTTGTGAGATTTTCATTTTTATTGTGGTCTCACATATAAGAGTAAAAAACTCGGGAGCTTTATATATGGCTATAAAATACCATCTCGTCGAGCTGGGAGAAGTGTTGTCGGAGTTGCGCAAGCAGGAATTTCCCCTTTTTTTGGTCGGCCACTCAGTCCATCGGTTGGCCTCTTTGGGTCGACCCCCTTTTGGTCGGCTTCACTGCTTTGGCCCCTCTGATTCGGCCTCCCTGAGTCCCCCTGGTTCGGCCACTAGCTTCAGCCAACCACCCAACGCCAACGAGCTCAAACGCTTGAGAATTAAAAAATGACCAGAATATCACATACCGCTCTTATTAAAACATGAGTATTATTGTAATATTATTTTCTCTGTTGTCATTTTCTATAAATAGAGGACCATTGTCGTGTGTAAAATAGGGAGGAAGGCTCTCTCTCTCCCTCGACCTCACATTTTAATTTCATTTTTGCGGAATAAAAATGGTCTCCCCTTTGCTTCCTTTCCCCCACGGAGCAACTCTGTCTTTTTCTCTCTTTCTCTTTTTGCTTCCCTCGAATTCCACGCTCTATCTACTGGGAGCGAACTAAATAATAGATTTGGGTTCAACAATATCAAATTATATGAATAAAAAGAGTTCAAATATATTATATTCTTAATAGAAATTGTAAATTAATATGTTAGATAAATAAATATAATGATATAAATGAAAGATATAAATATATAAGAACTATGTTAAGTAAAAAAAATTGCTTTTATGGTCTTATGAATAAAAAAAAATCGGCATTGTTAGATTTTTTATAGAAATTGACAAAATTTTGTTCTCTATGTTGGACATTAATATAATTGATTTAATTTGTAGAAAACTTTTAAAGTATATTTTAAAAAAATGATTTTTTGTTACAACAAATTTAGTAAGAGATTCTCATAAAAATGAACAAATGTTTTTTTCACCTTAATATCAATCAAAATTAATTTGATAGAATATTGTAGAATTAAAGTAACATAGGATTATTTTGTCTAACCTCTAATATAAAACTTTATCCATAAGAAAAGAGCATCACTGTTGATATTTTATTACAAATTTCATTTTAATGTATATATATATATATGTGTGTGTGTGTGTGTGTGTGTGTGTGTGTGTGTGTGTGGCTTTCTGTGTATTGCCAAAAAGTGCCTGCACAAATATAGGCTTGATCTGACGGTAGCAAATACCAGTTGACCATCTCAGTTGGCCGACCTTTTGGTCTGTTTGTCGACCACAACTCTTCAGTCATCCTCAATCCATCGTCCGACCTCAATATGTCGTCGACCACAGTCCGTCAGCTGACCGTCTTATTAGACAGACCTAGATATGCAAATATGTGTCACCCCTATACGAAAGAGTGTTAGGGACATAAAGAGGTGCCAATGAAAGTAACTCCCAGAGGCGAGCTTATACTTTTATATTTGTCCTCCTATAATCTATAAATAAGAGAGGACTTTTTATGTATAAGAGGACAAATGCCATTATGGATCTCCCCTTCCCTTGTAACATATATTTTAATATATAAAATTGGTCTAAGAACCCAGGGAACACCCTCACTTTGCCCCATTGGGGGCAATCGTTGCATCACTCTCCCTTCTCTCTTCTCTCTCTCAGTTTTCTACTGCTCTATATCTTGGGCATGTACCACATGACAATTCTAGATCCAATAATACCCAATATAGTCATTTTAAAAATGTAATTCGTGAATAAATCTAAATACACCAACTAATATATGAATTTCATAAATATATTGAAAATGTGTGGTCGGTCGTGATTTCGATAATGATGAAGTCGCTTATGCACACTTACCTACAATACAATGGTTGATGTCATAGTTTCACTCAGCGAAGATCCTAGTTCGAATCACAAATATTACCTTGTAAGCTCGCCATTCTCGAAGAATAAAATGATGTCATTTGTACTATGTTATCATACTAGAAATAGTGATGGTGATGGATGATAGCGTGAAGTTAGGAATATAAATTAAAGAGAGAATAATGAGAGAGAGATATATATATATATATGTGTATCGAAAACATATTTACAAAATATGACTTCTAGTTGACACAACGAGCCTTGTTTTGTAAAATGATAATTGTTAGGGTTATATTAATAAAGCAGCCCAAAAAACAAATAATATAGATTTGGCCACATTTACTCTGCCAATAGATGTTTAATTACATCCATATCACTTAAATCTTTAATTTCACAATAATTTTCTTTTCACAATTGAAAAATAGGGTCGTCAAAACAGCTCGTTGTTCGTGAACAGCTCTTGTTCGGCTAGTTAAGAAGCTCATGTTTGGCTAATTCACTAAATTAACGAATCGAGCATGAACAACAAAAACAAATATTTATTCGTTCGTGTTCGACTCGTTTTGACTCGAAATACTACTAATCAATTATATATATAACTTTGATGAATAGTATTTTTTTTTAAATTAATTAACTACAAGGCTACAAAGATTTATAATCATTTAAAAGTATTAATGAAGAAAATAGAATAAAAATTATTGAATTAGATTCATATGATGTTTTAAATCTTGCCCCAATTCTTAACATCTTATGGCTACGTGATTAGAATTGTCAAAATAACTCTTTGTTCGTGAACTGCTCGTATTCGGCTCGGTAAGAAAACGAGCAGAACACGAACACATATTTTGAGCTCGAAATATAAACGAGCCGAACACGAGCTGGGGCTGGGCTTGCTCGTGTTCGGCTCGTTTACACCTCTACTGAAATACACGTTCTCTTGTATAATTCTATAATGCTAAAGTGACCTAAATGTGAATATAAAAATTTAGGTGTTAGTTATATAAAAACGAAAAATTTGTGTGGCATGCATGTAAATTACCCTTCTTAAAGCGGGGACGCTAATCATTCGTCGTAATGTCAAAATAGATAAAGACACCACACCTTCCGTAATTTATTATTTCATAATGAACCCATGTTAATTACTTGGTTACATGAATGTATATTTTTAAATTAAACTTATTTTGATGTACATATGTGATTAGTTTCTTAATTACATGTACCTTTCAAATTATCTTTGAATAATGACGTGTAACTTATCTAGTAAGCTATACAAATATTTCTATATATATATATAAAAGAAAGTTCCATAGGCCGATTTCATTGAAAAAGAATGAAAAGACATAAAAAGAGATTTGAAGGGCAATAAAGATATTCCCCTGACCAAAAAAGAAAGCAATAAGAACTCCAAAACTCTGGGTGTCTAACGACGACAAAACTAAGAAAGAAAATCAAAAGCCAAAATGATAAATTCGTCTCTCTGCATCGAAACTTATTACGTTCTTCGTGACCCCTTTTAGCTAACCAATCCACAGGAGTATTCCCCTCCCTATAAATAAAACTCCACTTTATGTTTTACTTGTGGGGCTCCGTAATGTTACCAATTCTTCTTAGAATAGATAGTAAGTTCAATTTAGGTTTCTTCTTCATATTTATATATTCTAAAGTAAGAGTTGAGTTTGTCTCAATTACAGTTTGAGAACAATTAAAAATTCTTGCAATTTTAAGAGCAATAAAAATTGCACAGTCATCAGCTTCAATAGGAGAAGAAACATTAGTAGGTGAGGAGAAATAACATAAATAATTCCCCAATTCATTTATAAAAACACCACCCGCACCAGCTTGAACATTATTCCAACTCCCATCAATATTGATTTTAACCCAAACAACGTCAGGGGGCTGCCAATGTATTAACATTGGTCTCCAACCCTCCCTTGTACGAGCCAACGTAGTGGATGTATTGGAGCTACTCCAAGCTTTAACAAAACGAGATACTATATAACCCCCAGTCAAATTAGGAGAGTTAATACTCATCTCATATTTAATGTTATTTTGAGCAGTCCAAATGAACCCAAAAATCATACAGGAAAAAAATCTCAGTGTTTTATTGAAAACATGCTTCCAAGCCAAAAGTAAATCATCTACCTAGTTCCAAATGTTGATAGAAACGCCAAAATGTTTCCCTAAAAGAGACCACGCCTTTATAGCATATGAGCATTTCAAAAATAAATGTAATTCATTTTCCTCCTCTCTTTTGCACAAAGTACATTAGGAGACCAACCTCGAACCCCTAAGTTTTAAAATATCTTCAAATGACAACAACTTATGGAAATTATGCCAAAGAAAAAAAGTTATATAAAGAGAAAGCCAAGCATCACACTTCGTAACACTCTTTTTCTCGAAAAATTTCATGATCATGTTAAAATCTCTACCAACCAACCAATTACTAGTTAATACCTCTCTCATGTGAGCCAACTTATTCCACAAACTATACTTATTCTGCAAGTTAGAACTAGCATAAACAAAAGTAACCCAACCATGATACTCATTCATAGAAAAAAAAAGTAAGAACAAATTGGTCATCATCGCCAATAATAGATAAAATTTCCTGGGTCCTCCAAAAAACCCAAATCTTATTATTTGTATTGCAAAAATATTGAAAATTCTTGAATTTTCTTACAATTTCATCTTTATTAATTGTCGACATAGGTTCCAAATAGCAAAAATAAGAAGTTTATGGACCCTAACCAGATTTTTCAGTCTATTAAGGGAGCTTGGGTCAGGAACTCTCCCTGATAGGTGAATTAATTATAAATTTGTATGATTTTTATTAATCTCAAAGTCAATTTTTTTCTTTTGGGCTAACCCGACAAGTCCAAAAGTCTCAATTCTTAACCGTGATTTTAAACTTTATTTTCTACGTAAAATGTCTAATCGTTTGATGGCCAAATTTAAATAGAATCCTAAATACACAAAGGGAGTTGAAAGATTATAGAAATCCAAGTTAAGGGAAAAATGCATGCATTAACATTTATTTTAATATAATGAAAGACCTAAATTTTTGTATTTTTATTTATAACGCTTTGGTTTTGTAAACATATGCATAACAAAATGTATTTTATTTATAGAAAGTAAATGATAGTGGTATTTTTATGTGATGTGAAGATTTGAATGCTATATATATAAGTAAATGGTGATCATGGACTAGCTCTTAGACTGATTTGTCAAACTAATCTACAATATTGAATTACCTATTCAAATTTTTCGCAAGATGCTGAAGTGTGAACTGTTAAAGTTTTAGGAGGCAAGACTGGCTCCACAAAATAGTTTACTGAGTTTGCTTAGCTAGTGGTTCTCCAGATTGACAAACGATCGAAACAAGTATCAAAGTTGAAAGGCTGACAAATGTCCCTAAACATGTATGAGATGCATGACGCTTGCATCACCATCTCACTTAGTCATACCATGGACAAACATGGTACTGAACGAGAAGAGATTTATTATTCTCTTCTCTTCCTCCTTGTAGTCTCTCAAAATGGTGAAGGCCATATGAGATAATATAAACAGATATGCCCTCTTACCTTCAAGGGGGCAATTTTTTTGTATATGATCGTCTCCCTCATCCTTTCCTCTATCAGAAACAAAGAGCAAGGGTTTAGAGAATGCATATGTTTCCTTCTTCTTCTGCATCATTCTCACAGAAATCTCTTTCAGACTGCATGAGTCCACAATCAATATCAATATATGATCCTATGTCCTAAAAGAATTCAACTGTACCTATGAAAAATTTACATGCTACTTATATAAATATAAGAATGTGTGATATGAATGTAAATGCCCCTAAAAATTGAACTTAAAAATTCTTGGAACGATTCCATCGGTTGGTATTTGTGCCATCCTTGAAACACCCATTAATTCCCAATAAGGAGGGGTGGCCGCAAAAGCTCAATTGCATGTGCGAAGGGAATGTTTTCAAGCGACATTTGTCTATTCTGTAAGATTGTTTGTGCCTCAAAATCAACTGTACTTAATTTTAAATAATTTGATTAGGAAATAATTATTTTTATGTATTTAAATATGTTTTATTCACTAAATCAACCATAAATGTTTTTTAAAATATTTTAAATCCAACTTGATAGTAAATGATATCTCTCGCGCCTAAACTTTCATATTAGCGCAGCTTTTCTTTTTCTTTTACGGAGTTCACCCTCAGTGCATGTTATTCAATTATTATAATTGTTTTTGAAAACTCAACGCTTAAAACAATAATAGTATTTTCCTTTAATAATCGTGCATAGTCATAATTATGAAAGTTAGCATCCATATATTAACTTCTGCGATTCGGAAAAATATTATATCAGCACTTCTAACGTAAAGTTATGTTTAAAGTCTAATGAAATGACGTCATGTGGGGATAGAAAAACTAAAAAAAAAATCATTTTAGCGCAGGAGAATATTCTCTTCATGTTATTCTGTATTATTCAGGCGTTATTGTGGTGATATTCATGTGTTATTGTGTTTTGAGAATATTCCCGGTGTAATAATATCACAATAACACGTCAATACCACCGCAATAACACCTGAATAACGCGGAATAACACAGGAGAAATATTTCCTGTGTTACCGGGCCAGATCACACGAAAGAGCGCGTGTTTCCTCGAAGCCACATGTCTGCATATCAGTGGACTACGATCGTAGCTTTACTTTAAGAGTACTGATCAATATTTTTTCCTGCGATTCAATACAACATATTAACATATATTATTTTGTAAATGGAAACATTAAATGCCTATCAAGCCCAAAGTTCTTCATAAAATATTATTTTAGTAAAATTAATTAAGACGAATAAAAAAATCTAATTAATTGATTAGGAAAGAGCTGATCTTAGAGTTAATTGAACCAAGTGAATAATTAAAAGCCCAAATGGTTGGTAAGATGGCTTTCAAATTATGCAATATTTTATTTTATAATTTTGTACGGATGCATCCCTCGAAGTTTACTAGACATTAATTTTTATAAGACTTTGAATTAAAAATATGAAACTCAAAATCTACTGATTTTAATAAATTTATAATTAAATTAATCACATGAATAATAAATTTATGATTGAATTAAATGACATGAAGAGACCAACCGATCAACTCCACAACCGGCCCGATTCAGCCCCAAATGAGCCCGAACCAAACGCTTGAAGAGCCATATATAAACAAATAGGATTATGACCAGAGAGTGAAATGATATCCATTTTTTATTATTTATAATCAAATCAAATATCTCAATAAAATAAATTCAACGAGTCCAACATTACTTTATTATAATATCATTAAAAAAAGTCTGAATATTCGAAGAAAAAAAATGTGAGGATTACAAATTGTCTTGTTTATGGATTGTTATGGGCAATGACCAAAACGCCACAACATGAATTTATAAATAGAGCCTTATTTGGATACTATGTCAAACTAATTTGTGAGCATCTCAAATTTGACTAAGATAAATTGACGTTGGTGAGCTAAGAAGTCGCGTTTAGACAAACCCTGATTTGAATTATTAGTTTGTGAGCTTGTTCATTTACAAATGTTAATGTAAAATATATTTAAATTTTATTAAATTTTAAGAGTTTTGAATATACATGATGCCTGCTGGACTATTAGTGACAGTTGAGTGATAATTTAGGACCTAGTATTGTTCGAAAGCATAATACAATTTAAGATAATAGAAGTAACAAATAAATGTGTCAGAATTTTTTAAGTGAAAAACCAGAAAGAGAAAAAATCACTAGACCTAGCCCAACTAAAATGATTTACATTGAGATGGTGATCACGCATCCAGACCATTGTTTGAGTTTCACAATTAATTCCTTGAAGTACAATGTTCGTATGTGAAAGAATCATTGCACAATAGTCATGAGTGTTTGCAGTTAAAAGTAGTTGTCAGAGCATCGATATGTTGTCTATGAAAAGTGTCATTGCACTGTGCTTGGGACAATGCATTGTTTGCATTCATTTTTGATGCAATATACACGAGGCATCCTCGTCGAGCGACAATACACTGTAGTTGGGTTTTGCACTGTCATAGTCAGGCTTAGAGTTAAATGTTGCCAAGTCGGCATTGCTTACGGTAGCCTCCAAGTTGATGTTCCTTCCTGTAACACAAAATCGTATCCTGCTGATATGGACATTCCATTGACGGAGACAGTCAGCTAGAGTACCCAACACCGTGTTCGGACATTAAGTCCAAGGCCCGGATAAATAGATTTCATGTTGGAGCCGCTCTGCTGATGATATGCCAACGGTTTGACATCTCAAACACTTTTAAGATGCATTTACGGCCTCTATGGAGATCGAAGGGTCATTACATACTTACATTCGATCCTCCAAAGGTCCCACGAGGCTCAGAACCCCCTTGGTGAGCTTCTCTGAAAGCTTATTCTTTCTGGGTCCAACATGACCATGCCCAATTCAGGCGTGGCCACACCTAATTAATGGTGCGACCACGCCTAACTTGGTGTGGCCATGCTGAGACGACCACACACAGCCCAAAAGGGTTGTGGTCTGCATGACCACGCCCATAGGTGGTGTGGCCACACTGGCTAAACAAAGGCTATGACATAATTACGCCATTATCTTATTGAGACTATACCCAAATCTTAGCAGGCACCCGAGTTCATCAACCGGTGTGAACAGGCCTGCAAGTGGCGCGGTCACGCCGAACCTTTTTCTGCAATACTTTGAAAAGTGGTGCAACCATGGCTGAATGCGGCGTGGCCACACTGTTTAGACCAATTCTTGAAAAGTGATTGTTCGATCCCTAGGCAAGGCGGTTGAAACCGCCGGTTCTTCCCCTTTTGCCCGATTCTTCACCCAAATAAAGCATAGGAGATATTTTTGGCCCATTCCAAATTTGGATGGCGATCTTGAACCCTTGGATAAACCCCTTATGGCTGAATCAACCATAGGGAAGAGCTCATTTGAGCAGTTTGATTGTCATTTGCTGAAGAGGAGAGCTTGGAGCAAGGGGAGGTTTCAGGGAGCTTCCAGGGAGATTTCTTACGTGATTCATCAACGTTCTCGAGGAGCAGCCAATACAAGTTGTTTTTTCTCCATTTTCTTCACCTTTCCTTCAATTTTTATGGTCTTCTTCCTTGTCTCCAACGACATTCAGACCGACCGACGAGAAAAGCTTCTTCATTCATTTAGGGAAGGTAAACTCTAGTGAATTCCTCATTCTTTCCAACGAGGAGAGCTTCCTCACCCCTTGGGGGAAGGAATCCAGTCATCTTCTTCATCTTTAGCGACATTCTGACGAGCTGACGAGGAAAGTTTCCTCACTTTTTTGGAGAAGAAAAATATGGCTGCATCGCCATCCTTCCGGCGAGGACAGCTTCTTCCTTCCAAAAGAAATGCTTTGATCAATAGCCTCAAAGATAAAATTCCTTAATCCCTTGCCATTTTCATTCATAGAGCCCCCTAGGTCTGGATGTTAGAGAAACTAGGTTAGGGTTTTGATTTTCTAGAAAAACTTTATAGGAATAGGAGCCTTTGTGCTTCCCTCGCGAATCCATAAGAAAAACCAACATTTTTTTGTTTCTAGCACAAAATCTTAATGCTCGAGGTCGTTGAAACCCCACGTTTACGCCAGTGATTTTTCCCCAAAACGGACGGGAGCAAAATCCGTCGTTTGGGCGTAGGGTGTAAATGAGCTGAACACGAGCAAACCTTGGCTCAACTCATGTTTGGCTCGTTAAAAAATATCACTGTTGTTGTTTGACTTATTTGCTTAACGAGTCGAACACGAGTTGTTTGCAAAAAAAAAAAAAACATTTTGACAACCTTAGTCATGCATGCATTCATTAGGGGTGTGAACTAGCCAAGCGTGAGCGAGTCTAGACTCGACTTTTTGAAAAATATCATTGTTCGTTTTCGGCTTGTTTATATATCAAGCTCAAAAAAATTATTTGTGTTTGGTTCGCTTGTTTATTGAGCCGAACATGAACTATTCACGAATAATAAACTATTTTGACAACTATAATCACACAGTTGTATGATGCAAGAGTAGGGCTAGATTTAAATATAATTATTCATATTAAAATATTCATATAATAAATTTTAATATATTTTATTCTACTTTAATTATTAATTTTAATTGATTATAAATCTTTGTAGCATTGTTGACAAGTAAATTATTTAAAAATAATATTCATTATATATATATATATATATATATATATATTTGAGCCAAAGACAGACGGACACAAACAAACAAAACTTTGTTCATGTTCGACTTGATTATATATCGAGCGCAAAAAAAAATGTTTGTGTTTGACTAACAAACGAGTCGAACACGAGTTGTTCGCGAACAAGTCGATTTGACAGACCTATTTGGGCATATAGAACGAGAAGTCCCACCACTTTGACGTTCCCTACACCGTGCAGATTTTTCCCATGAAATTTCTTTGTGCCGCGCAAATGGAGGCGGTCGCCTGTCATTTTGTGCGATGCCAACCTCGTTCTGTTTATTACCTTTAGGGTTTACCTGTGAGTTCGATAGAGCGAGCATGATTCCTCGTCGAATCTAATCAAATATCGTCTTGCATGTGTTTCACATTTCTATGATATGCACCGTATGCATTATTTTCAAAATTGCATCAAAACCATCAATTTTTGAATGTGTAGATGATTGGTTGCATCCTTTGGTTTGATCGATTTTCTTTGGTCTACTCAATCAATCGCCCGTTACCAGCCCGATCACAACGATCAACCCCCCCCCCCCCCCGTCGATTGGCCACACTCTTTAGTTTGATCGATTATCGTTGGTCTACTCGATCGATGGACTGTCATCAGCTCAATCATATCGATTGATCAACTTTCATCGATCGGTTGCACCATAGCATGATTGACTATCTTTGGTCCATTTGATTGATTGGTCGCCCATTGGCCCGATCACTTTTATAGATCATTCTTTATTAATCAGTTGTGCACGCCAGCACGATCGAATGTTTTTGGTCCACTAGATCGATCTGCTGCCACCGACCCGATCACATCGATCGACCATTCTTCGTTGATCAAATTTACACCCTGACTCAATCGATTATCCTCGTTCCACTTAATCGATTAGCAGCTGTCGGCACTATCGTATCGATCAACCATCTTTATTTATTGATCGCATACTCTGGCTTGATCGACCATTTACGACCCATTCGATGGGTTGGCCGCCACCGGTTTGATTATATTGGTTGACTACCCTTCATTGATCGACCACACCCCGATCAATCTTCGCTCCACATGATTGATCTGCATCATCACCGACTCGATCAATCTATTGACCATTATTGGTCTACATTGTCGATCAGCGATCTTTTGCATTTCGCATGTTGTATTCATTGCATGCTTCTTCACATTTCATGCATTATCACATTCACCATTGCACACTATAATGCTTCCATGAACATATCCCCTCATATGTTTGTGACGAGGATTTGCATCTTACGGCAGTACAATACTTTATATATCCACTTCATGGCATCATTATGTCACTCAACACTACGTCGCAGATGGTTTGTGCTTGCACTTTTCACTATTGTGTGTTTGCTTGCATAACACCTTGTATGTACATGACTTGCTTGCTTGAATTCTTTGCATTTGGATTAGTATTTTCATACACTTGCTCCTTGCACTCATACATCATGTGAATGGATGGCTTGCCACTGAGCCAATCCATTGTGTAACCCCCTCCAACAAGAGTTACATCCTTTCATTCCCTAGGCACCACTTTAGATTGTCGTAGGCGCCCCTTCGAGTCACTGCCTCCATGACATACCAACCCTCTAGGTCACTGTCTCCACACACACCCACGCTCGGGGTCACTGTCTTCACGACACACCAAGCCTCTGAGTCAATGCCTCCACGACACATCCACTCTCTGGGACACTGCCTCCACGACACACCAAGCCTCTGAGTCACTGCCTCCACGACAAACGCACCCTCCGGGTCACTGCCTTTATGGCACACCTACCCTGCGGGTGATTGCCTCTTCGACACTGTCAGTGCATTTATCACTAGTGTACGCATTGTATGATAGTCGCGATTGTTTTTCATCTTTCAATCGTTCCTACTCCACAAGGACAATTGTATCATACAATATCATGTTGCATTTGCATGTACATTCTCCGATTGTTTTGACGATGAATCTGACTCGTTAGATGAGTGACCCATTGTTGGTCATAAAGGGGTAGCAAGTATTGCCCACAAGGATGCCTTGGTGGGGCAATACTAGCTACCACACTGTGATTAACACCCTATGTTGTGACAATGTTCCAATGGGCATAATATGTGTCACTTAGACCTTATATTACCTAGGAACTACTTTGAAAGTATAAAATTCTATATTTTATTACTTATATACGTCGCTTTTTGAAAATCTATTTTGAGGTTACTTGGATATTTAGCTTAGACTGTATATGAGATAAATCTTTCAAAAGCTTTTTAAAACCTGCAACTAGTGGCACTTATTAAAATTCTTGGATCTTTAGGATGGGGCTGGTGATGACGACCTTGTAAAAAAATATGCTAGTCTTCTAACATAACCGTGCACTCACTTTAGATGTTGTGTTAGGACACTACATTAGATGGTCTGCTAGGCTATGAACTAATATAGATACTAGGTATTATTTTTCGATGTTCTCGCTATAGCTCTTTGTTGGTTTAGTTGTCATAGCCAAGGATCATCATTTGTGCTTTTTGTGTACTTGCATGCTTACCGTTTTGATATGCATGAGCCAAGTTTAAAATACACACCACACATGTAATAGGGGGGATAATGTAATGATTTATATACTAACCCTTTTTTTCAGGTGTTGCTTTGCTCATCATGTCTAATATGGCTCAAATGCGTTGCATGTTTGTTGGCTTTCCTACTAACACTGTTTTCATGTAGATTGAGCCTCTTTTTACTTTCCTTATGTACTTCTTAGAGTCCTAGGAGAGCCTTGTATTAAAAATTAGGTATGAACATGAGTTCCGAGACACCAAATGGGCGAAACCACATGATGGGGACCCGTAGTTGTTTTCTCGTGTCCAATGCCTTAATTATAAATCTCATTTATGTGTAGATTTAGAACCAAACGTGAACTTATGTGGTGCATGACTGTCTTTCTCCATTTTTGGGATATGTTACCGACCTAGCTACACTGACATTTTAATCATCCATATTTGGATTAAACTGCTTTTTTCCTCTGTTTTTTTTACTTGGTGGGTTGTTTGGGAATCGTGCAGATCATTTAAGCTCTACGAGGACCTAAAATTATAATTTTTTTTACAAATTCTTCATAAAATTTTAAGTCTAATTAAAATTTAGGATTAAAACATTCAAGGTTTTTAATTATGTATTTTACTTTCTTACATAATATTCTAGCCGATTTTAAAATAGGTTGCATAGCATGGACATATCACAAGTCATACTAATAGAGTCTCTACACTTAGGATTGTGGTAGACAACTGCATCATTTGTATGTCTCGAGGAGATGCCTTTGTGTTTCTCTAACCCGACTGACCCAGTATAAATTTCGACTTATGTGGTTGTCTAGCGCGCTCAGGTAATTAGAAGGCTCCCTGACCCAGGTGGGGTGTAAGTTCTTTTATTGGAAGTATTTCCAGCTTTGTAGCTAAACATTCATTTCTCTTCCTTTCCAGCAACATTTTCACCACTTCGGAGATATAATTTTTTGCCACTTGGAGCTCCATCTAGTAGTCATAAGATAGAGTTTTTTTCCTTTAACCTTAGGACTGTTGAGGTTCCCGTGGATGATGAAATTCACAGATTGCTGAGCAAGGATCTCAGGATGTATTGGGTCGACTACCTTTATGACCAAATAGATTTAGGATTCTGGTAGCTTAGGATGACAGACCCGTGGTACCCCAACCCGACTACGCCTACCTTTCAGGGATTAATTCTCCCTTCCTTTGACCACCCCTATTGAACCTTATCACTCCATTTGCCTTCATTAGTATCACCTCAATGGCTTGATTACCAATGAGTTGTTGTCTGTTTGAGATATGCTGATTTGCCTTTTGCCCATATGACCCTGATGTTCTTTAACGTATCAGAATTTATCCTCGGGACAATTTGATTATTTTGCACGCTCCATATGTCGATAAGTCCATTACCCATGTGAGCACCATGAGAGGCTCACTCTCCGCTTAGTGGCTTAGCTGGAGCTTTAAAGCATCAGAGCATTCTCCTGTGAAATAATTGTCATTTGATAGCTCTATGTTAGTTTTCACTAGTAATGTAAGCAAAACTCCTTTGGAACAAGGTGAGATACGTCGCATTGGGAGCATTCTAGACTATAGAACATACAAACACACACAAATATTTGGTTATGGGTAGTTTACGTAGACATTATTTTGTGAATATTTGTCCAATGTGTCTCTACCTGATCTTGTTTGAGTGGACATACTTGACATATCCTTGAGAGATTTATGGCACGCATGCTCTCCTTATTCTCTTTCTCTTTGTTTATCTTCTTCATTGTATGCCCCTGTTTTTTCGGTCAATTCCTTCTGCAGATCATTCTTATGATCAAGAAAAGAGACTTATTCGGAAAAGAAATTATCTAATGATATACAAGCCGAAAACTCCAAAAAAAAAAAAGCAGAAACATTGCTATGTAGTACACTTCATTATTATTTGGCGTTGGTTTTACTCTACACAATGCTTCATTACTATGCTACACACATGTCAACTCTTTACGAGGTTTCGCAGCAAT
Source organism: Phalaenopsis aphrodite (assembly GCA_003013225.1). NCBI lineage: Eukaryota > Viridiplantae > Streptophyta > Magnoliopsida > Asparagales > Orchidaceae > Phalaenopsis > Phalaenopsis aphrodite. Next base: position 2,435,472 of record NEWO01000019.1, on the reverse strand, counting down.
GGCAGCGATCAACCAACAGTGGACGATAGCTGCTGTCGAGCGGTGACCAAAGATGGTCGATGTTTGTAGTAGCGGGGAAGCATTTATCTGGATTTAGGTCAAGAACAACATTTAAATTCAGCTTATTCTTTGCAAAACAGCTTTAAGGCTAACTCTTTTTTTTCTTTTTTAAGGACAAGGCCTCCATTCATGAATGAGGCATGACTCTATTTATAGTCAGGGAGTGTCTCACTTGCAAATGATGAAAGATTTTGGCCATTCCATTGGACGAACCAATGAAGTTCCCACGATCGAATGACATTTTGTGAACCTTTAAGTGTCTTAATGATGCTACAATTGAGTGATTATGGATCTGTTAGACTTGTCTCGTCGATGTGCTTGATTTAACCATAAGCTTGTGAGATTTAAAATTTACTCGACCTTCCATTTCGCACCAGAAGCCTTCAAAAATACTTTAATGGCTCGATATATGCTTGATTTGATTTGGATATTGGGTCAATTTTGGTGTCATTGGGTCTGTCTTGTCGAGCTGGCTAGTTTGATTTTAAGTTTGCTGAAATCAGAGGTTTGGTTTTTTTTAATTGGAGTTTGAACTTTTCTTATTCATAAAATTACATTTACATCGAGATTCATGCCTTGGTTCAAGAATCATGTCAAATGATGAAATTTTGTTGATGTCGTATCAATACAGTTGTTTAAAATGTTTAAAAATAATGCATTACTTCTTTATAGTAAATAATTTTGTTTTAATCATTTCTTCTAATAGTTTAAATTTTTTTTGTCATTTCATTACAATGACACAATAATCAAACGCATTTTATCTCTACCGTAAGATTGTTGTCGTTGTTATCATCATCATCAATTTAATGCTACACGATCATCCCTAGCGAACCTTGATCCATCATTATTGGACCTATGTGGTTTAGTTATCATCAGATGAGTGTTGCCATCATATTGCCGCCACTCATTCATTGTTGTCGAGTAACTGCATGGGCTGTTGCCGCCATTCAACATTTGATATCAGAACGTCTCCGCTAGACCTCCATCGACAAACCGTTGTTACCAAACCAACATTATCAAACAACAACCAACTAACTAACACCAATAGATATCAATGATTAATCATTAACATCTAATTATATATTTTTTATCGTCAACGCTAGAGCATGCTCTCTCAACCGCTACCACTAAATTATGCTCATACCATCATTGTCGGACATGATCTCCTGACTAGTATTATCTAACTACACCATTCTCATCACCATTGCTTGTCTACTTTTTCGCTCGCTAATTTCATCGCCCAACCGATCCAAGGCATTGCTCATAAATCAAATACATGCTAGCACTTGTAAGACCAACACAAGAAATTGACCCCTCTTAACTCAATCTTGTCACTAATAATGTTGATGCACATCATCACCAATAAAGTTGGCGAACTCTGTTGACATAAACTCCAACTCGCATTGCAAAACCAATATTCATATTGGACTTCATAGCCTTTGATATTCTCGCTTTAAAAAAATAAACAAGCTAAACACACTTTTTTGTTTGAAATATAAAAAAGCTAAACACGAACTGTGATACTTTTTAATGAGCCGAACACTTGTTAAGTCTGAATTCGCTCGTGTTCGGCTAATTTATACGCCTAGTTGTGGGCGTCCATTACAATTAAAATTATATCAAATTTATTTATTTACTTAATTATTTTGTTTGCGAAGACTTAAACTCACATTTTTCAGCACTAATCTCGAATTTCAGCATAACATTTTGGTTAGGAGCCATTATCAATCGGATTCAAGTTTCCTCACCGACGGTAGAGTCAAGTTCGGGTCACCTCCCACGCATAATTCTGCGGCCCTCCGCCTCGCCAACGAAAGCCAACGCGGAATAAACGGCCAGCTGTCGCAGGATAAGCTCACCGAAATAAGCAGTACATCAAGATGACTCGAACCCACGATCCGCCCCAAGTCACGAAATAACCGGAAAGCTAGGGCTTCTTTTCTTAAATGCCCCCTCGCTCCGTTTTCCTTAACGTCGTTAGTCACTGAGCTCTCCTATATAAACGAATTAACGGTGTCGGTTGTGTCCGCGATGAACGGAGAACCGAGGAAAAGCGGGCACGCCGGTGGAGGAGGACAAAGAGGCCCAGCCCAGCCTAGAGGGGAGAAGATATAAGGGCTGAGGAATCGGGGAATACTAGTTCCGATCCGAATCCCTTGCAAGAAATCGAGCTTTTCTGAGATCCAGGGTAGCCGAAAAGGGTGAGAAATTACTGGCATTGCTTCTTTTCTCTCCGATCTGTTTGGTTTTCTGTTGTACAAAGATGGTTTAGTTTATTTGCAGCGGAATGTTGTTCTGCTTTGTCTGATTGGACATCATTGTGTTGGTTGAATGGGTGATTGAGTGGGGAGGTGTTGTCAGGCTTATCGCTTCCGTCTAGTTGTTTTGTACGGATTAAGGTTTTGATCGTTTCAGAATGCAGATCGAGTGTTTTCTCGCCTGGTTTATGATGCTTTTCCGCATTTGAGTTGTTTTGGTTGATAAAGCTCGTTATCTTTTGTAATGTGTATCGTTTCTCCGGCGAAAGTATTCGTTTGTGTAAGATAATGAATTTCACGGTGGAGCTCGTTTCCCGTTTTTTTTCTTTTTCGTATGCTTGATTTGAAGTTTTTTTCTTGTTCGCTGATGAGATCGATTGTTTTCGTGGTGAAATCTGAAAGCTTGATATTGTTCCTCTCATTTAATCTTGAAACCTTATATTGTATTTATTGTATCAACGTTGTTTATTTATTCCACTTCTTGTTTGAGAAAGCGTTTTTGATTCTTCTAGTTGGTATTTTTAACTTTAGTCGTTCATTATGCTTAAGTTTAAGCTAATCAATAATATTTAAACGTTGGTTTATTAGCTTTTAACTGGTTTTCGTAGGATTTTCTGGAGCTTCGAATTTTTTTGATTTGGCGCATGCATGTTATTATGCAAATATTTAAGCTCACTTTCATCCGTCCATATGGTTCCGCTGTCTTAGTTTGTAACTCAGTATGACCTTTTGCTATAAAACCTTTCTTTGTATTTCTATGAATAATTCGACTTGCAATTTATTGTGAGTTTTAAGCATAGGGCTATGCTTACTTTCATCCATTTATATGGTTTCTTTGAAAACTCAGATATCCATAGCGTTCGGCTCTTGCTTTTTACGATATATTGCTAGAAGCGTGTCTCTATGCGTTCTTTACATTTAATAAAGCTTCATTTATCCATCCATTATGATGTACTTGTAAGATTGTCCGTCTATTGTTTGGCTTGGCTTTTATTCCTTTGTTTCGTGACTGTTTTAATGGATCTGTGTTTTTTTCCCCATTCCTTTGCTGATGTGGTTTGAATTAGCGTTTCTATAGTATGTTGCTGTGATGATATGCTAATGAGAAAAGTGTGAACAATAATAGTTGTTGAATAAGCTGTTTAAACCTTCAATCAAATGGCAATGTAAATACCAGAGGATTAAGTATTTAAGTCAAAGTATTCAGATTGTATTAAGAAAGTCCTAGATTGACATGTCTAGGAATCTAGAAGTTTTCAAATCGGATTACTATTTTATGGGTTTATTTATTTATTTACCATCTCCATTAATCTTAGCATGTGAAATTCACAGGTTTCAAGCTTAGACATTCTAACTTCTCCTCCATGGTTTTTGTAGCTTGATTCAAAAGGAAACTTTGGCCATGCCTACATATGAAGAGTCAGAGGACAATGTTATTTGCTCTTCCTTTGGTAACCTCAAGTGTACGGATGATCAATCATCCCTGCCATGTGAAACATCCATATCTCATGAAGCTATGGAAGGGAGTCCTGATCGAAAAGCTTATGTTAGAATTACAAATTCAGAATATGGAGAAAAGGAAAGAAGTGCAGCCTCTCCTATTGGAGTCCGTGTGTCTCCACATGAAAAGTTTCTACAAGATAATGAAGCAGCAAATATGCAAAATCTTAGCATTGAAGATGGGACTCTGAAGGAGACATTGGACAATGTGACGGAGTCATCTGAGCAGGATACAATTCTAGACTCTTTGCAGTTTACTGCTAAAGCTGGTAATCATAGTGTACATTCCAATCACACTGTTTCTCAACCAATTGCCCTCGCTACTGAGAAGCGTGCTTGTCCAAGTGACCAGAAAAAGCTTTCAAATTTGAACCTTGATGAGTTGCCAGATAATGTGAAGAAGACTCAGGTTCAATCATCATTTACTTTATTTCTCTCACCTTAAAATTTTTTTATATTAAGGTTTCTATTTTGTTTTGTTGGAATCTGAGTGCTAAAAGAAACCTCATCCTTAAAAAAATGTCCTTTTTTGTTTGTTGTATTGAGACAACTGGGACTATAATAATTTTATTGGTTAGATAAACCACGTTCTTTCTTTGCTTATCTCGGTTGGTTTCTTTTCTTTGCCCCACCACCACCCCCCAATCTTCTCCTACTACCTGTTGATGCGATTCTATATTTGGATTTTAATCGGAAAAATTACAACTTTCATTGTATTTGCTATGAAACTATGAATTATTAAATTGCAACTTTCATTGTATTTGCTATGAGACTATGAACTATCTCATGTTGGCTGACAGACCATAGATGTTGGGCATGATATGTTATATCCGAATGCATTAGAGTCATTCATAGATGGTGATATTCTGCACCAGAGAAGATTATTTTCATTTTTGATATGACACATTTTTATATGTTTTTTTAGGCTAAGAGAAATGCATTACTGATCGGGAAGTGCTTATTTTGTGATCTACTGCAGGCTAAGTCATATATTGATTCAAGGAAACCCCTTCAGCCTGAAAATGCAAAGCATGTTGATGAAGAGGATGCTTGCTCTCTCGCTTCATCGTATCCTTTTGGGATTGTATTGATCTGGTTTTGTCATGTCAATTATATTCTGTAAACGTTGGTAGTTTTCCCTGAACCATGCATAGTACTTCAGCTTCTTTGAGGGCATTTAAAAGTAGAACCACAGTTGCATCCACACCTACTTTCAGATGCAGTGAACGGGCTGAGAAACGTAAAGAGGTAATTTAATCATTAACCTTGTTCATCATATGATGCTTTTTGTTACCTTTAAGCTCACCCAAGCCATTTCTATTTCTGTTTTGGCAGTTCTACTCAAAATTAGAGCAAAAACATCAAGCACTTGAAGCGGAGAGGAATGAATTCGAAGCTAGAAAAAAGGTTAGTTTTCCATTGAACGTATCGGTTACATTATTCCAAATAAAGTTAATTTATGTTTCTTTAATTTATCTCCTTTTAAACTACACTATAAAGCTAACGTTTTTTTATTCCAGGTCATTTTTTTCTATCTGACATCTAGCTTTTTTTCATATTGCAGTTAATATGATCATTTAACGGGTAAAGTTAAATTTTATGTTCCACCAAAATCATTTTATTTATTAAAAGGTCTGCTGGTTTAATCATTGAACTATAGAAGCTAGTGCTTCTTTAGGTTGTGTATTTGATGCGTGCTTTGAAATCACAAATGTGCTAGTAGGAAATTAGAGAACTTTCCCATGTTTTAGGATGTTCATCCCTTGTGGCAGAGCACCAAATAGTGGTCCGACTCTCCTGCAACAATAACAAAATATGTTGGGCTACAGGTGGCATTAAAGCACAAGTCACATATTTACAACTTTAGGTTGAACTGTAATGAATAATCTCACAGGTTTGTCCCTTTTGTTGGGATCCATATACTTTTTTTTTATCTTCTATTTTTTTGGCACTACATTAGAGGTGGTGTGCTGATTGCCGTCAGGTTGGAATCTTGATTGAGTTTTCTATGTATTGTAGTAACTAGTGCACTAGCTATAAAATTTAGTGCGGATTATCATTAGTTTGGGATTTGGGTGGATGATACTGTTCTAGGGCTCTTAGACTGTCTTTAGGAAGCAGATTTAGCGGGGACGTGGTTGTGGAATGCCAAGGGAATGATAATATGCAAATTCAATGAAGTTTGGATGGGGATAAGCATCGTTTGTTGGCTGTCCCAGCTGATAATAGTGAAGAGTGCTCTGAATAATGTAAGAATGACGAGGAGATTCACCACATGTTACTACAGAAGCTATAGATACGCCACTTGCAAAAAGAATATGATACAATACTTCTTAAGATAGACAACACATATTACATCCTCCAACAAACACAAAATCAACAAAAATAACAAGTTATAAATAGTTCCTCAATAAAAAATAAGTTAGGTAGAAATAAGAAAATGGGATGGAAATCATAAAAGGGAAAAAAACAAATAATTGAAAGTCTGTTTTCCTATTAGGGGTTGTCTGCAATCTCGGGGAACCTGCAGACTGTAGAATTCCACGAAAACGGGATTCTGTGATCTCGTCATTAACGCTCCCGCCTCTGTGGGTAACATCATAATATTTATTGCTACCAAACTCAAAACTAGATAACTTTATCTCACCGTGCTATAGTGTCGTACATTTTGGTTTTTTCCGATTTAGTAATAATAGTCCAAATATATTTAATAAATTAAATAACGTAGTAATGGTTTTTCGCATTGTTTTATTCAGTTTGAAAAACTGCAATTTTTATTTTTTTCCGGTAAACTTCTGTGATGGGCAGAAATATAAGTGAATTTATTAAGGTTTTGTGTACCCAAGCCTATTCTCTTTTTAAGAAGAGATACACGATCAATTGGAGAGTGAAAAAGGTTTATAAAATTTCAAAATTGAAGATAAACGAAATCAAACATGGCCGCACTTATGTTATTTATATAAATAATATTTGCATTTTATTTATTTTATGTGATTCATTGTTTGAAACAATTTTATAGAGTCAATTTATTATTATTATTTTTTAGAACTCTATTTTTTATTTTTTTCCTATTAAATTTTTCTTTAAGATATTTCTTAAAAATCAAACTAAGGCTATGTTTGGGGGCACGGTCAGAGCGCTTTGCGGCACCCCACCGCCAAAAATTACTGTTTGGGGGCGCTGCAGATGAACTTCGCGGCCACCGCAGGCAAGGTTTTCGCTAAAAAGCGGGCCGCCGGATCGACTCCGCGGCCCGCGTTCCGCAATTTTTTTTTACCCAGTTGCCCCTTCAATCGATCGTCGTTCTGGCTGTTACGGGACTAGAAGCTTTGCTCCTTCCACGCCTCTTCTCTCGTGTTTGTTCGTTGGTCATCTTCTCTGTCAGTTCGGCTTCTTCATCCCAAATCTTCCTGTCAAAAGAAGCTCTGTCCATCGGTCTCTTTCCTCTTCCATCCTCTCCCTCGAAGCTGCACAACCCGCTTCTTCCTTCTTCGACCGTAGCACTGTTCCTGGTGCTTCGTGCAGAGGAAGGTATAACGGAAGTCCCAACACAGCTTTTTTAACATTTTTAACCTAAGCTCAGACAGCTGACAACGTCTTATTCGCCAAGTAGCAGTACTAATGTGATAGTGTGGAATCTTGCACATAAATATTCGTGCTTGCCTCAGTCCACAAACCCAAAAGTGGAAGGGTACCTTTTTTTAATTTTCTAACTTTCTTTAGTGATCGTTAGTTCTTTTTAGGGCCTTGATTCAAATTTAACAATTTTTTTCTTCGAAGTATAGAACATTCTATTATTCTTATTAGCTTTAGCAAAACTACTGCATTTGGAAGGGCAAGTTAAGCAACAAGAGCTAGGTCGCTAGAGCAAGGCTTACTGGGTATCCATTCAAGCTCCCCCATGCTTTCCATGGACGTTACCAAAGGCACATATTCTTATTCCGCAGTTGTTTGCCTAGCTCAACTGCTATTAGATGGCTTGTTCTTTCCATTTTTGTTTTATATAAGTTTCAATTTATACTAGCTTTTGCCTGCTATACATAGCAATTTTGAGGTATCGAATCGTCACTATTAATGAATCTATTGTTGATAGAAGTAATCACATTCAGAGACTAGCGACTAGCTTGCCTTCTATTATTTTACATTTCAATTTTATTATAGGATTTTTATTTCGAGTTTTTTTTTTTTTGGTGAATGGATATTTAACAGATGGGAACATTGTTTCAGTTCTTGATGTTATTTACATCACTCATGTTGCAGTTGCTACAGTAAGAGTTTACTGCAATTTAACCTTGATTCTAATTTTTTGGACACTAATTTTCTCTTGGTTTTCACGTTTTTCTTCGCAAATTAATTAGTTGTACGACACTTGAGTGAATTAGGTTGTTAAAAAGTTCTGGTCATCTGATCCAATCTATATCCGACCAGTAAGTTGGCTTGCTGTCACTAAATTTGATTATGTTTGTTGTCTGTAATTTCTGGTTCATTTGGTGCGGAGAGATTCATCTGCCATTCTTTTGTGTGTTCATGTGTTTGCTAATTTGTTGCTTCTAGCCTTGGGCTGATAGCTCATCAGATGCTCTACCTTCTATGTTGGAGTTTTTTTGGTTAAAGCTTCATGCAACTTTAATTGATTCCTTTTTATACCAATGCACTTATAGTTTATCTCCGAATAACCATGGCAATTTCATACTCGATTTTCACTTGAATATGAGATCATAGACTAGCAAGAGTTGTAGGCAAAGATGAACCAACTATCTCAGGCCGGGAATCATTCGTGGGCAAAAGTTTTGGTGTTATGGTATGCAAATAAATAAGAACTGAGTTGTATGTATGTAATTCTAACACTCAATGAATTTATATATTGTTATTTAATGATCAATTAATTAATTTATAAATATATTTTTATGTTCTTAATTATTTGATATAAATATAAATTTTCTTAATTTTTAAAACTACTTTGCTTAAGAAATAATTTGTTTAATATAAAATTTATTTATATTTTGTTTTAAACAACCTTACTGAAGAGGGGCAGAATTGTCATTTTTTCATAAACAGCTGGTCGACAGCTGATTTCACACAGCTGCACCAAACGGACAGCTAGCATCCTCGCAGCTGCTTCCCTGCAGCAGCTTCCTGGGACAACGCAGCTGCAGCTGAAAATCTGAGAAGCTGCAGCTGCGCCAAACAAAGCCTAAAGAAAACATAATCTCTTTCATTTGGTGAATCAAATTCATCTAACAGTACATCCATGACCTTTTTAACTTGGGTGGGCCTACCATTTGAATCCATCCTCATTCGATCTAATGGTTTCCTTGCTTGAAAATCTATGGTTTTGGTGATGAAGCAAACTAACTGATATTGAGTCATCTTAGCTGTTGAATACTAATTTTCTTGAGAGCTTGATTCGGTTAAAAATAAACCTGAGCGGTATGAATTTTCAGAATATTTGATGAATTTTATCATTTATATTAATTTAGAAATGCCACATATTTGTTGCATGTTTCATGTGTAGTATAATGCATGATAAGGATATATGGTGCTTATTTTAGTGTGGTCCTTACATGGCATTCTATCCCTGTATTTTATTGAAAACTTCCTTAGTAGTATGCCTGTGCCTTCAAAAAATGGTGCTTTTTTAACTTCCACATTCAGTTGGCGGCTATCCAGGTTGTTTTTCCTATAGGAAAAATAAACTATGCTGGAACCCTGGTTATATGATTTTTAGTTGGTGATGTCTTCTATAATCTGTCATATTTGACTTGCATTTTACAAGTTAAATTCCTTGTTGCCTATAGTTCTAATGTATGGTTTTTTATTAGTATTCATATACTGTTTAGCAATCATGATGGACATGAAAGGCAATACATTTTAAGAGCAATTACAAATATAACGCTCGATTCCTATATATTTACATATCTAACCCATATGTTTCATATCACATAAAAACACCACTATTTTAACTTTTAAAAATGAAATACACTTTTTCATGCATAAGTAAGTTGGCATATATTTAAAAATTGAAGTTTAGGTGTCAGATATGTTAATGCTATGAATCGAGTGGTATGTATGTAAACTTTGCAAGTGGGCCAGTGTTTTTTCTGATGACTTTCTTGTGCACATGTGATTGTGCTCATCTGTTTTACATTCAGGTTTTGTGCATTCTATGTGCTTGTGCATTGAAGAACATATAAAGAAATCTATGCACTACCATAATGCCATTTTTGGTTTTTACTACTGCTATATTTATTCTATGTGCTGCCACTCAACATTAAGGGTCTATTTGGGGTAGCTGCAACTTCTCTGTTTTCCAACTGTAGCTGCGCTGCCTCAAGAAGCTGCGCAGTAGACTCTATGTGCTTGTGCATTGAAGAACATATAAAGAAATCTATGCACTACCATAATGCCATTTTTGGTTTTTACTACTGCTATATTTATTCTATGTGCTGCCACTCAACATTAAGGGTCTATTTGGGGTAGCTGCAACTTCTCTGTTTTTCAACTGTAGCTGCGCTGCCTCAAGAAGCTGGTGCGGGGAAGCTGACTGCCTGTTTGTTGCAGTTGTGTGAAAACAGCTGTCCCACAACTGTTTATGGAAAATTGGTCATTCTGCCCCTGTTTCGTAAAGTTGTTTAAAACGGAACTGTGACGGTCATATATTTAGTACTTCAGTAGCCAAACAGTTCATAGAATGATAAACAATTATATAGATGTTCTAAAAAGTAGAAGACAAGTGCATAAATTTTTTGGGCAATTTACATGAAATAAAAGTTTCAAATCTCAAGGATGTCAGTAATCTTTCAAACTATTATATTCCATATACCAACCTTTTATTGCACATAACACATTAAAAATTGCTCAATAATAAGTGTGAGTTTCAGCCACCTCAGTTGAGAAAATCTGGAAAATTATTGCAAAGAGGTGGTGAGAGGGAGTGGGGTGGGTGCTTCCTAATTTCCTGTGTTGGAACACATCTATATCAAATTTTATACAATTTAAAACTCATGAAATTATGTTTCTAATTTACTACCGTCTTGCCTGTTTTTTACCCTTTTAGAAGATATGCATCACAAATCTTTTGCAATTTGGTTACTTTATTGCAAAATTCCTTTTTTTTTCTCTTGTGCTAGTTTGTTCTTATATTTTCTTCAGTTTTTGGGAGGAATGGTGTCAAATATCTTCTATTTTTACTCAGGATACCTTGTTATTGCGGTAATTATTTTGGTAGTAACAGGTAACAGCTGGTTGTATATTTTTAGCCAGTTTAATAAATGAAATTAAAATAGAATACTGTTCTTTTCATTTTTTCCTCTTTTTGACGGCACACTTATTTTTTTGGTAAGATAACTCTGGAGTAAAGCTGGAAACTATTTGATGTAACTTTTGTTGTTGTCCCTTTAAGATGGGTTTACTATTTTGCATAAACAGTTCATCATAATTTTTTGCTACATTATTGGTTAAATGTCCTGCATATGATCCAGCTACAAAAGATTTTTCTATGGTTTTGTTCTTTCATTGATTTTTATGGCTTACAAATTTCCAGGAGGAACAAGAGGCAGCTTTGAAACAGCTTAGGAGGAACATGAATTTCAAAGCTACACCAATGCCAAACTTTTACCATGAGGGCCCCCCTCCTAAGGCTGAACTTAAGAAGGTGGTTGTTTCTTTTATTTATAATTATTTTCTTTATCAAATTCGTTAGGTTTCATGCATATCAGTGGAGCCTTTCATGCACAACTCTTTGTAGAAAGACTTATCTATAGCTTGTTCTCTGCCCATGTCATATATATTTGAGGGTATATATATGCAATATCAATGATTATATTTATGCTGTTGTGCCATCATTTTTTATGTAAACTGTTGAATTGAGTAGTTAGCAGAGCAAAAGCTAAATTTTTTGTTGGTTTATTTAATAGGGCTTGTTATTATTGAACTAAAAAAAGAATATGTAAGATACATGAAATGTTCTTTTGAAGAGTAGCATAAATTAAATGTTTCAGGCTTATAATTTTTATAAAAATGCAAAAAGTCTTACAAAGTAAGTAATGAACAAAGCAGAACTTTATATGATGATTTACATGATAGGGCTTGATACTCATGGATGCATAAATTTTTTTATTATTGTATGATTGCATATGATTGCATAAAGAGTTAACTGGCAAATCAGTATATAATGGTTAAGTATATAATGTCATTTTTTTTAGCATGATCTGGATAATTATCATTTAATTTTATTGCAAGGCAAAGCAATACATAGGATCTACTATATAGAAGAATGAAGATGTAAATTAAGACAAGTTTTAGAGCTAAGATTTATTGGCCATCAGTAATGTTATGTGATAAAAAGATATTAGGGAAAGTTATCAGTAAATTTAATAAATTGCAATTACATTTAATATTTTGGATGAATCTAAGCCTTAGGGTCTATTTAAGGCAACTGTAGCTGTTTGAAGCTGTTGCGAGAAAATTATTATTGATTGACTAGTATGTCTATTTGGAATGTTTAACTGTTAGGGTTTTGAAGAAGCAACTGTGAAGTTGTCGTAGAATAAGCTCTTGTTCACAAAGTTGTAGTGGTAATTATATTTTTTTTTTCAAAATGTCAAACCACAACTTTTTAGCAGTCGCAACGTTTAGCCAGTCCAAGTTGCAAAACATAACTTTCCACCGCAGTTTTTTTAAAATGCAAGCAAAACACAATTTTGTTAAACACAAAAAGTATGGTGTGAAATCACATTGCCATCTCACCGCTGCCCCAAATCTACCTTTATTTTGTCGTGTTGTGAAAAAAAACTGTAATGCCTTTACTGTTTCATAATGAGTTCATACAAAACACCGGAAATAAAATTTAGAAGTTGCAGAAAATCATAAATCCATCATATTACATCTAAAGTTACACATCACTTAACAATGAGTAAACTCGATAACGAAAATTACAATGGTAACAAATAATGTTATCTTAATATTATTTTTGGTGTACAAATGATCAGGTTTCTTGCATAAATTTCTCTCCAAAGTCACTCACCACGCATGATCAGTATCTGAAGTGAACTATTTATAGTTGTAAACCCATAAAAAAAAGTTTCAATCAGCTATTGATCTTTTTCTAGGACCCCATAAAATATTTTTCGATAACTAGTTTCTCGATGTGACGTAAACACGCATCATTTCAAATCACAGTCGCAATAGAGAATTTTAGAGGCAGTGGAAGTCCTTGAACTCATATTTCTTGAGAATGTAGAGCTTAGTAAACTCATCTCAACTTTAACCTCAAAATGAGCATTGCAATTCACAACTTAGAAAAAAGAAACAGTCACAATATATACTTTATCACAACCCAAACTACGAACTCCCGATATCAATAAAAAACACAGTATCAACCAAAGAAAGCAAGGGAGAATTATGTTCATAACATAAATTCAAATTAAATACTATCTAGCTATTAATTTAGTTATTACATGAAATATTTGTAATGAGCTATATAAGCTCTTTAATCTCTTCGTTTCTTTCACCATTCTGTGCCTGAGAGTCTATTGTATCTTGAGTAATCTCTGGCATTGCTTGTCCTTTTGATATTTTTACGTTTTAGGTGGGACATATGATCAATTTTTATTTAAAATATCGAATTCAACATTATGATGTTAAGCATGTATGAAATTATGTAATGCCATTGTGGTCACAACTATTTTAACCTGTTATTTGAATGAGTGCATATGCATGTCTAGTAGAATAATTCCTTTTTCTAGACTTCAAATGCTGTTACAATGACCTCTTGTAACGATGAGTGTTGCTTATTGAACATTTCTTCCGTCCCTCAAATCACTTAATTGCTTCTTTGATAGTCAGGTAAGCGAATACTGAAGTGGACTATTTATAGTTGTAACCCCATCTAAAGAAGTTACAATNTCCCTCAAATCACTTAATTGCTTCTTTGATAGTCAGGTAAGCGAATACTGAAGTGGACTATTTATAGTTGTAACCCCATCTAAAGAAGTTACAATCATCTATTGATCTATTTCTAGGACACCATAAAATATTCTCCCATAACTAGCTTCCTGATGTGACGTAAACAAGCAACATTGCAAATTACAGTTGCAATAGACAACTTCAGAAGCAGTGGAAGTCCTTGAACTCTTATTTCTTGAAAATGTAGAGTTTAGTAAACTCGTCTCAACTTTAATCACAAAATGAGCTTTGCGAATCACTGTTAAGAAAAAACAAACATAGCCACAATATATACTTCATCAAAACCGAAAACACAAACACCCAATATCAATCAAAATCACATAATATCAACCAAAGAAAGCTAGTACAGGCCAAATCAAGGGAGAAATATGTTCATAATATAAATTCAACGTAATTACTATCTAGCTATTAATTAATTTATTAAATAAAACATTTGTAATAAGCTTTTTATGTTCTTTAATCACTTCGGTTCTTTCATTATTTTGTGCCTAAGAATCTTTTGTATCTTGAGTAATCTCCGTCACTGCTCGTCTTTTTCGATACTTGTACATTTTCAGTGGGACATATGATCAATTTTCATTTAAAATATTGAATTCAGCGTCATGATGTGAAACTTGTCATATGAAATTATTTAATGTCATTGTAGTCACAACTATCTTAACTTGTTATGTGAATGTGTGCATATGCATGTCCTGTAGAATAACTCACTTCTTTTTCTGGACTTCAAATNTAGAATAACTCACTTCTTTTTCTGGACTTCAAATGCCTTGTAATGGGGAGTATCACTTATTGAACATTTCTTTCTTCTCTCAAATCTTTTGATTTCTTCTTTTATAGTCAGGATATGATATAAAAAATCATTGTTGTATAGGGTATCCAACATTCACAAGATAATATTTTTTCGATAGAAGTTATGGAAAATGAGTTTGTTGGCAACTGTGTTAAATGAGCATATATTTTAAAGGTGATTAACCTGGAGGCAACGTATTGCTGACCGTATTACAAATTTAAAACCATGAACGTCGTTTGTGCTTTCTTCCATGCCGGTCATTATGAAAGTGAAACATACGTTGAAATCATGTTCTCATTACATTTTGTATGGGTGAGTCCTAACACCCAATATATTACACCTCACTATTCGGGATGCAACTTTCTATGTATGTTTCATCTATCGCTATGATGCAATTCTATGTCACACAATAATTTATTCTTCTTAAAGCTTGTGTGATTTATTAATATAAATAATTATAATATGACATACCTTAAACGTATGACATATACTGATAATCATGAGATATCTCTGTGTGATTTGAAATGATGTTGGCAACAACTTTATAATTTTGGATGATAGACTGACCAAGGCATTTAGATCAATAGAAAAATATCTCTACTAATTCTTTAAGACGAATGATGAAATCGCTCGCTTGTAGCCCCCACAGATTCATTATGTGACAAATATACAATGTTAAATAGCCAACTCTTCTCTTGATGTTGTCTAGGGTGATTCGTGTATGTTGTGCTGAGTTTCTAGCTTTTGCAAGAGATCTAAAAAAAATTAAATGTGACATGGAACATATTATGAAATATTTTGAGGTGATCCATTAGTAACTCAATGACCTATTTCTCCCCATTGAAGGTAAAGATCATACATGGAGTCTCGCAAATATAGGATTCATAATACTCATAAATTAGGCTGATGGTAATGATAATGATTTTTTTACATTGATCTCTTTTTTAGTTGGTTTTGTACTTACAAAAAAAGTAGAAAATGCATCAATTGGACGGGCAACTAAAACTAGGATTTGGTAGAAGGGATAAATTTAAAATAAAATGGATAGACGTTGCTCAAAATGATTTCTTGAGAGTAGGTTTAATTCCTAACAAATGAAAAATAAGGATCCAGGAAGTTATCACCAAATAGTTGGGATAATGTTAATAATCATGATGATGAACTAGTAGTTTTAGCCATCGGAACTTGTCCTATATATTGTTCATGAGTTCTGTCCCACTTCTATGCAGGTGCCGCCAACTCGCGCAAAGTCACCGAAGCTTGGTCGCAGGAAGAGTTGCGGTGATTCCATCAAACCATCCCCCGCCGATGGCGAGAACAAAATTACAGTCCGTGTTAATCGTCACAGCTTGGATAGTAGTAAAGATGGCAGCAAATCCGGAAGCTTTAAGAAGAGAACTCCACGTAAAGCCGAAGTAGAAATGGAACAAGCTCCCAAAGTGGTTGAGGAATCTAGATCCCATGAGAATGAAGGTGACCAGGAAACTGCTGCCACCACTCTGCACTCTTGAACTGTGAGTTCTCACCCTTGCAATTTCTTCATGTTTATTATGTTTGCTTCTCACAGATCTGAAGAACTAGATACCAAGGTGTGCTTGATTCATGGTGGCTGTAAATCTTGTAGTTAATCGTTAAGGTTTATGTAACTGAGCACTGATAACTCTCGAGTTTGTTTCGCTCTCTAAGAACTGCTGTTATTGTTGTCACTGTCATTGTTGCTGTTGTTGATGTTTTCTTGATATTACCAATGGTTTTGTAATCTTTACCAAACCGATCTCTGACTACGTTTTTTTTTTCTTTATTTATAATTTTTAAAATTTTAATTTTATTTACCTTAGAGCTGAATTTCTATCCGATTCAAGAAATCATTTTATCAAACCAGTAGAAAATCGATAGAAAAGGGGACCTGTGATGCACCAGGCATTGCTAATCATTTCTGTCTATATTGACTGGATTTGTTATATAATTTGTTTCAATGTTCAAAAATATAAAGATGCTTTGCTTCTGACTGAAGCTTTCTTATTTGGAACTCAGAATGATTATTTCAAGTGCGTTTAGTGGGACGTGCTCCGCTGGGTTATTCATCCTTTAGGGCCTTGGCAAAGAGTTGGATTTTCGTCAAAGGTGAAGTTTAACTGAGAAATATGATTGTAGGAATTGTGTTCTATTTTTTTTTTTATCTTCAAAATCCCTTTTTAACTATGATTTCTTATAATTTTCTTTTTTATGAATGCTTCTTTATTCTTTAATTAGTCGAGCAGCAGGCCGACGGGCAGACAATGACAAATTTCTTGATTAGCATGAAATAGGAACAATCTTGCATGAACAGTATTAATGGAGATTTTTGGAGAAAAATATGCGTTTTAAATGCTTAATGATGCATGCTGTAATGGAGGGATCAAGATGACATTCTGAAAAAATGATTTCAAACATGACTCCAGAAGCTAGCAATGTGAAGAAAAAAATGAGACATTTGCTGAACCATATGCTGAGCAGCGAAGAAATTAAACCTATTTTTTTTACTGAATATGTTGTGCAATGGCTTCGATGTATAAATTAAGTTCGGAGTATTGCTATATATTCTAATTCAGCAATAAAACAGTTTAAATAATTAGAAGGTAGTTATATGAGGCTTGTTGTAAAAAATACGTCTTTTTGTCATTTTATTCATGCATAAAAGCTTGGAAGCATTAGCCATAACTATATAGTTGATGCATGATGCATCACCCACCATAATACTTTGTTTATAAGATGGTGGAAAACTTGCGTGATGCTTGAATTAACAAAATTAAAAAAATATTTTTCAAATTTGCTGTCTATGTAGGGTTGTAAGCAAATCAAGTCAGAGCTCTAGTTATTTTTAACATGAGTTTGGTTGATTTATTGAAATCAAATTTGAGCTCGTGTTTAATTTTAAGTATTAAGCCGGTTGGCTTGGCTTATTAAGAGGGAAAATAATATAAATTTAAATTAGAGTTATAATATAATTACAAATAGAATGAGCAAATAGGATGGATAATAACAAATCACTTGAAATTAAATATGAAATATCATTTTAAAATTTAATTTTGAATTTTAGTAATATTTAAATATTTTTTATAATAAATTTTTTTTTAAACATACAAACTTGCGAGTAAATGAATTTGAGTTAGAGTTGGCTTGAGTTTTGCTTGTTTTAGCTATTCAAACCAAGCTAATGAGTTTGGCTTAGGGTCCGTTTGAGGCAGCAGTGTGACATCGTATCATAATTTTGTCTGGTTAGTAAATTGCATCTATCGTTGAAATCTGTATTTTTCCATCACTTCTGGTCATGTTTAGTGATATTTGAGTGCCCCCACCACAGTCCGACAGATTTGAAGCCGCGTTCTTTTTGGAAGATTTACATTTATACCACCTAATCCTTCTTTTACTTTCAAATCGTATACATGCAAAATAGACATTTACTTATTTTATTTTGCGAATTTTGTTCGTTTTAATTCAACGCGGTATTTGTATTTAAGCACTTTTTTTAAATATGTTTTTGAGAAAGCACATATTTTAAAATATTATTACAATTAGGCAAAATTAAAATGCTATATAGAAAAATAAAAAACTAAACCAAAGAACTTACCAAAATGCTAGTGACAAGTAAACCATCTAAAAATGTTTGTTATCCGATATGAATCTCAAGATAATTTTTATGTTAAAAATTCAAACTTTGAATAAAAATTATTTATAACTCCGATTTCAATAAACTTAGAATCAAATTGACCGGCACCAGATGAACCCAACAATACCAAAATTGATCTAATCCGAATCAAATCAAACATAGATCAAGCAGTTAAATCACTTTTGAAAGCTTTTTGTGAATAATTAATAGATTAAACACATTTCAAATTGACAAGCTCATAATCAAATCAAGCATCTTAGTGAGACGAATCAAATAAACCCAATATCACTGGATTCTGACATCATTAAGACTCGTTCCATTAATACTCGGAATTCTCAATTCTCACTCCCATCAAATTCTGCTCACCACTCATCAACGAAGAAAAAGTTTTTTAAGAAGAAAATAGAAAACATTCATCTTTTTTTCATTTTCTATTCCTTGCAGTAATTTCCGCAAAACTTCAACACAGATCCAATGCTCCACAATACTGAAAACACAACCACAAAATCAAACCGTTAACTCATCACCTTTAATCCCTCCCGCAACCTATAAGAGCAAAAGCTAAACAACAGCAACTTCCAATCCACAATCCATACACTCAGACAAACATGAAGACGAAGCAGTTGCATAGAATCCACTCAAGCTCGTCCTCCCCAACGCCTCTCCCGCCAACGATCCCTGCGTCGACTTAAAAATTTGAACTTGGACGAAATCTCCGGCGACTGGCATCCTTAATTCACCATCAGCCCCAAAGGAATGCCTGAGAGGCGCACAAGGAAAACATACCCTGTGACCTCTGTCACTCTTTCCCGTTAATTCTGTTTCAGGATGCCTCTTATTAGGTCCTTCCACCAGAACAAGCTGAGTGGTTCCGATCTGCGAGTCCAAGCACCGTCCTTTGGCCTCCCTGAAGACGTCGATGATCTCGGCGAGTCGCCTTTGCTTAATGTTCTCCGGCACGTCGTCGACATAGCTCCGGTGAGCGTGAGTTTTCTCTCTCAGGCTGTAGGCGAACATGTAGGCATTATCATACCCAACGGTCTTCATGAGGCTCAGGGTATCCGCATGCTCCTCTTCTGTTTCGCCGCAGAAACCTGGGGAAGAATAAATGAAGTCGTGTAACATCAAATACAATCACAAGTTGTAACTATGACAAGAACAGGTAGAAGTTGTCATAAAAAAGGGGTGAAAATGATGCACTTATCAAAGAATCATTTTTTACATTATGTAGAACTCAAACAAAGTGATCATTTAAATGGCATCGATTTTCAAGGGGGGAGAAAAAAAGCATGAATCCAACTGTAGAAGCACACCTCGTTCTCTAAGTAAGGCTATGGATGAGTTCTTCATCCATAGTTTGTCATAGTGTCAAAACTTAACTCTTCTACAAGCTTTGAAAGCCAGCTAATATTCCTCATGAAAATCATTGACTTTGAACTTTTGTTGTGATATTTTTACAAGAAGATGACTTGATGACTACAAGCCCCATGTGCTTTAGTGAATAAACCATTGTCGATTTCATCATGTCTATCGGAGAAAAAATTAAAATTGACTCCCTCAATCTAATCATAAAATACATCCATAAATCATTATTTACTGAGCCAATAAATATAAATATTATTGAATGAATGTTAAGTATTAACATATTGGATCAAACTTGTATTTAGAAATATTTAATGAACACTTAATACTAGACAACATTCACTTTTTAAGCTTTGTAAGCAAACACCTAAAATGAACATACTTAAAACACCCCAATGTGTCAAGTTAGCAATCAACGATCATTTGCAAAATGTAAAAAATCAATCATGACATTGCCAAACCTTTTCATAAAATAAATCAATGCAAGAATCTCTCTTTACTTCTGATATTATCATCTTTAGCTTAAAATTAAGATTAGATCCAACATGGTTTGCCTTGATTTCATGTCCAATAAGTCATAGTTGAGCTTGTCCATGGTGTTTCAATCAACACTTGAAGTACAAGAGAGATTTAATTCAAGGCTCAAGATCTCAAGTATGTTTGATTGTGCTGCCTTCATAGCTTACATGCTGATGAACATTTTTCAAAATGTAAAAAACATACCAAATGTATTTCCCTGATTTTTCGCCTTCGATTAAAAAATTTCATTTAAAATAAATGTAGTTTCTTCTTTAACTTAGCTTTGTTCACAAAAAAATTACCGAACTTCTAAATGCATTGATAATAGACCAACAAGGTCATTTTATTAATAGTCATTAAATTGAAGGTACTTGCAAGTTCTAATCCTTACAGAATAATGAGTTATTCATATATTCTCCATTTCATAAATTGTTGTTTTCAATCCTATGGTACATAAAGAATCACAAAATCTAACTCATTTATTATGTAGTTTTAACCTCTATCAAACATTTTAGTATTGAAGTATCCATGGAGTTACCATCATCTATATTGTGTCCATAACATCACCTTCATCTGAATCTTGTACGTCCAATGCATCACCTTGATATGCATTGTGTATGTCGACATCATCATTTTGATCAATTATTAAATCAATGGAAAGATCATGTATTAACTAACCACACATCATCTTTATTCTCATTATAATTTGTCGATAAAATCTTTTTGGAAGCAATAGACAATAAATGACAGAAGAGTGTGATAGGAAAGAGACTAGCTTTCAAAGAGTTTAGGACAAACAAAATATTTTACTTCACTAGCACAAAACAACACAACCTAAATACATAAAAGATAAACACCTATAGTTAGAGAGGTAGCAGATCTCTTCAAAACCCTAACCCTAAGATTCAAGACAACAATCATACATCTTCCAACCCTAAATATATTATGTCACATTTATACCCCACAATAATAATTGACAAATGACTAAATTGTCATTTTAATCTTGCACCTAACATAGGTTTTCAAATTATATAGCGGACGACGCCGGTTTAAAGAAGTGTTAAATAGATATGGATTTCTCATTTGGGAAGAAAATTACATTGTGCTAGAATAAAACCATGAGAAATCTTATTGATGCAAAGAGGGGAATAAATATCCATTACAGGATCTACTAGTAAGGAAACAAATAAAACTAGAATAAAAGGGAAAAAAAGTAAATAAAAGAAACTCAAAGCAATTAATGCAGAATTTTGCATATTAATATTCTAATATCCTAAAACTCCCTCCTAAGTTGAAACATAAATGTCAGTCATATTTAACTTGGATTTGAAATCATCGAACAGTGGTCAAGGAATATTTTTGTGAGATATTTGTCCACTAGCAACTAGATGATACAGACAGAACACAAATTTTTCCGGACTCGAGTTTTTTCTTAATGAAGTGATGGTCAATCTCAATATGCTTACTGCGATCATGTTGGACTGAGTTGTAAGTAACGCTAATGACAGCTTTGTTATCACAAAACAATTGTAGGGGAGCGAAGACAGTCATATCTAGTTCGTAGAGCGTCATGCGTAACCAGAGAGTTTCATAAATTTCAATGAACACGAATTGAAATTTAGCTTTCGCACTGCTCTGAGCAACTACAAACTGTTTTTTGCTTTTCCATGTGAATCATTTTTTCCCACACAAATGAGCAGTATCCCGAGATAAATCGTTGATCATGGGCAGACCCGACCCAATCCGCGTCTGTATAAACTTAGAACGAGAGGTGTGGCAGGAAAAAAATAGACCTGAGCTCGGTGTGCCTTTTAAATAGTGGAGAATCTTGTGGACATTAGAGGTGGTGCTCATAGAAATCATGCATGAATTGATTTACAGAAAATGTATTGAGAACATTAAGAAATTTTTCATTAGGATCCATCAGGACAACCACTGGTTTGCATAGGAGAAGTTTGTTCTCTGTCAAAAGGTCAATCACATATTTCAGCTGAGATAGGCAAATAACCTGAGATGACCGAGCAACTTTCATGCCTAAAAAGTAGCAGAGAGATCTCAAGTTTTTCATTTCAAAAGAAGTAGCAAGAATATCTTTCAGAGACTCCAATGCTAGTAGATCTTTACCTATGAGAATAATATCATCAACATAGATAATAATGATAGCTATCTGGCCGCTGAAGGAATGTTGGCAGAAAAGAGTGTGATCTGATTAGGCCAGAGTGAATCCATGGCCTACCAACAAATTTGTGAATTTCCCGAACCATGCCTGTGTTGATTGCTTCAATCCATAGAGGGATTTTTATCTACATACTTACCCCTGGGAGGTAGTGGAGTCAAAGCCTGGAGGAAGAGCCATATATACCTCCTTTGCAAGATCGTCATTCAAGAACACATTCTTGAGGTCAAGCTGGAATAAAGGTCAATCCAGATACACTGCAAAGGATAAGCAGACTTGAATGGTGTTTAATTTAGCAACTGGAGCAAATGTCTCCTCACAGTCAACTCCATAAGTCTGTGAGTACCCTTTGACAACCAACTGTACCTTGTTGCGTTTAAATGATCCATCAGATTTAAGTTTGATGCTAAAGATTCATCGACATTTCACTACTTGCCCTGAGGAAGATCAACAATGCCTCAAGTATGGTTCCGCTAAAGGGCGTTGATCTTCTCTATGACGATAGCCTTCCAGGTTGGGTTTGCTAATGGAAGCTGATGATTGGTCAGGGCCGTAGCAAATGCTTTATAGGTTGACGATAATCTGCAAATAGAGACATAGTTTGCCATGAGATAGAGAGAGCATGTCTGATTGAGTACCTTACTAAAGGAACCGACTTCCTCATTTGGAATAGATGCAGTGTTGGGGATGTCGTCTGGAAGGGATTCAGAGTCTGGCAAGGAGTTAGCGAGCTCCAGAGTTGGTGCATCAGAACGAGTGTGTCGAGTGTAGACTCGAAGAGTGAAAGGATGCACTAGTGGAGCCAAGAGATAGAGGGCTCATTGGTGGTAGGCAAAGTAGTTGGAACCAACAGAACAGTGGGTTTCTTGATGATAAGTGATGTGGGAGGAACATCCACAGGAGTAGGATAAGAAACAATGTCCAATGACTCTAGCTCCCCCTCACTAGAAGGTGGAGTTAGGAATCTAAGAAACAATTTCATAAAAGGAGACAACAACACTAACAAAGATCTTATTTGTGATAGGGTCAAGACACCGATGTCATTTTAAGTGGCAGAATATCCGAGTAAAACACATTTTATGGACCTGGGATCAAGTTTATTCCGAGTTGGGACCGTGTTTTGAACGAAGATTGTGCACCAAAAAATTTTGGAATCTAAAGTGAAGAAGATCTGATTGTTAGGAAAACATGATTTCAAGACAACTATAGGTGTATGAAAATTGTGAATTTTTTAGGGAACTCTATTGAACAGATAGGTGATGATAAGAATAACATCATTTCCGAAACATTTTAGGAGTGAAACATAATGGAGCTAGTGACATTAAGGAGATGTCAATTTTTTCTCTCAGCTACCCCATCTTGTTAAAGAAGTGTTAGTACATGAGCTATGATGGAGGATGTCATGCCCTGACCAAGAACTCTCTTAATATAGGTTAAAAAATTCACGACCGTTGTCAGTCTGAAAGACTTGAATAGGAGTATTGTTAGTTTGAAAGATTTGAATAGGAGTTTTAAGTTTTTAAAAGTAACGGTAGTTTCAGATTTATTTTTTAAAATATAGACACACGTCATTCGAGTCTGGTCATCAATTAAAATAAGAAATCACCGGTTATTGGTGTAGCTAAGGATATCAGAGAGTCCTCATAAATCACTATTAATACAGAGAAAGGAGCGGAAGGTGTGTAATTGTGGAATGGATAAAGGGGCACGATAATGTTTAGCTAACTGATAGGTTTCACATTTAAAATTAAAATAATTTTTATTAATAAACATTAACAGATACCATTGTTTTAAATACTGAAAACTATGATGACCTAAAACGACAGTGTAACAACATAATAAGTCATTTAATGGACTAAGATAAACTGCAACTACTAGGTGGAGTGTCTTCTTTCTCCGTACTTTTCTCTTAGAAGAAGTTGTTGACCTCACTTTTGGTTAAAGTCTAGTTTCCTCCTTAGTAGCCTAAGGTCTAGCCATAAGACTTTCCTGTTGACTATTCCTAGAGAACTAGAAAAGGAGCCCTCACCATTAGAAATTCTAAACCCTTTTTTACTCAACTTGAAGTTCCACATATTGGTCCTAACCTCCCCATAGGATGGTCAAGCCTTAGGACTAACCCTAGGTGGTCTGGTCTTGATTAGGCTAGCTTGCACACACTACACTTTCTCACACACACCAAACCCTAGAACCCCTTGATTTGGTCTCCTGACTCTTATGGGAAAGCTCATATGGGTGGACCCAAACCCCTAGCCCTTGGCTAAGAGGGTTAGGACTAGCATATTGAGCATCCAAAATGAGTCCTCATATGGCTCCTATTGGTTTGACATGGCTTCATGGCTTACTTGCTCATCCTAGCCTAAGATGACCAAATTACCAAAATACCCCTACAACCCTAATTTTTGACAAAAATCTCAAGACTGCCCAAAATACCTAAATATGCCCAAAAGTTATCTCAAATCATTCCCTACTACCGAAGTTGACCAAAATTCACCAAAATTCTAAAATCCCCAAAAAACCCCAAATTTATCAAAATTACTGAAATGCCCCTCATGACCCAAAATTTTCAAAAATTCCAAAAATTTCAAAATCATCCTAAATATTCTCAATTTCAACTTTGAACCATCACATTGACCCATTTTGACCAAAAGCCCCAAATTGCCCTTAAAGGTCTAATTTCCCCAAATTAGCCTCAATTTTGGCCCAATTGATCCCAATCTTCCCTAACTTCAATTCCAAATCAAAATTCAACATTCCTAATACTAATTTAAACCAAATACAAGCCCACTTTGATCTAATTGCAAGGCCAATTTCAACCCAAATAAAAAAACCTCAATTTTGACCCTATGTCCAAATCCCCAAATTGGCTCTTCAATTCAATTTAAAATCACTTGAAACTCTTTCCAAATTCTTCATGGCATATCCTTACACCAAATTAAACATTGGGATGGCCCAAACTTTAATCCAATTCAACCCAAACTCATGCCCACCATATCATTTCCGAAAGCGTATCAAAACTAAGCCCAATTTTCAATTCCTTGAAATTAAAAGCCCACACGACAAAATCATTTCATCATCCAATTAAATCAAACCATACACCATAATATTTGTAACTTTAGCCCCTTCCACATTTGGAATCATGACAACACCATTTAAAAATTACTCAAAATTCCAAAAATCCTTTTCATGTAAAATCACCAAGCCAAAGGGAAGCCATGAAGTTATTCCCAAGCCATAGATGAGCCATGTGAGTCTCGCCAGCTCACCAAGTTATTAATGGCAAGAGGAGAAGCCACTTTCAAGCTCCCTTAAGATTCTCTTTAACCACTCCCATGAATCACTTAAACCCATGCTTAGCCCAAATCCAATGGATGGGGACTTCTCAACACCATTTCAGCTGGCTCGTCTGGCCTTAGTCAGCCATGGGGAGTCACCCAAACCATTTTCATGGGGCTAAACCCAAGCTAAACCTAAGTTGACCCAAGCCCCTTTCCATTTTGATTAATCACATCTACCCAAGCAAAACCCAATTGGCTTCACATTAGCCCACCACTGACCATCCTCAGTGGGATAGTGACCTGAGCATGGCCGGCCGACCACAATGGCTGCCGAAAAACCGAAACCCAAGAGCCCCATCTAGGCCAAAACTCAAAATTACACCCATCCAAGTGGCACCAACCCAATTGGACACATGCACCTTTCTTCCCTCCACCTAAGCAGTCTCCCAGCCACCTCAGCCATCCATGGCCTCCTCTATTTAAACTCACCCTCCACGGCCAAAAAGGTAGAGGTTGAAATTCCTTGGGGAGACTCTGTCAAATTGTTCTCAGAGCTTCTTCAAGACCTCTTGAGTTCAATCCAACCATCCTCCAGCCCTCTTCCCCACTAACCAGAGCCAATTTCTCAACCCTAATTTGAGCCCGAAACAGGACATCCTTAAAACTCCACCAAATACAAATTAATTGCACCCACACCATCCCCTGAGTGAGAGAAGATCCCCCATAAAAGCCTCATCACTAGACCACTCTAGCATAGACTTTGATCAACACCCAAAATCAGTCTTGGTCGAAATCGTACCTAGGCAATTCACCAAGGCCCAATGCTTCATTTAGGAGTTCTCTGGACTCAACTCAAGCTTTTGGAAGCACCCAATCGATGTCACACCTCTTGGACAAAGGTATTGAACTCTCCCCTTAAACCGAGCCTATTTTGATTCTCCATGCTTATAAAATCGATTTAGGACTTGATTAACCGTATGAATGTGTTCGTCTCGTCGAGAGAGTCGATAGGAAGAAACCCGAAGTGATTTGGTTGAGTTTCGAGCGAGATTATGAAGTTTTAGTTGACGGCTCTCGGGTAGAGCTAATTGGGGACGATGACCCGTAGTCGTTGGATAGCGCGTGTATCACAAGGACGGCCTCGGTTCATAAAGCGCGGGTGACTCAGACGACGGCGCCGAACTAGAAGACGTCGCGTGGAGCTTCGAAGACGTCGAGGATGATGTGGCGTCGCGCTAGATAAGTAGAAAATTAGGGATTTAATTGATTTATTTAATTCTCAGATCTTTAAAAATTCATATCTTGGTGTAGAAAAATCATAAAAATAAAATTAAAATACCATCATGTTCAATGAACAGAGGAGAACAATGTGGAAATGGTTTCATATTTGTTTGATGCATGTGTTATTTTTAATTAATTAAATAGTGGATTTCTTATTTGGATTCTCTATTTGCATCGACATTTCACCATGACTTGATTTTTAGGGCTTTAGTTCTCTCTGTCATGAGGGATCTTCCCTGATTTTTCCAAGGTCAGGGGAGATCTCTAGGCAAAGAACTCTAATTTTCAAATTGATTGTCTCTGTTTTAGTAAAATAATTATAATAATTAAAATATTAATCAGAAAAATACAAAATTTGTTTTGGTAGATTCATAGTGATTGGAGGACTATAGGAAAAATATAAACTTGGTTTAACTTATTAAAAATAATTCTAATTGTCACCAACCCCTAAAAATGAAATAAAATTAAATTGGAGTAATAATAATGTAAGTGGTATAAAAATTGTTCTCCATTGTGACTTAATATCAAAGGAGCTTCTCATAAAAATTTCAAGTCAATTGGAATTAATTTGACCACTAAAATGAACTAATTAAGTGAAATGACATTTTTGACACTAAAATAATTATAATAATTAAAATACAACACAAAAAATCACCAAATTGGTTTTGAGAGCTCCTTATGACCAGAGGAACCTAAGAAAAATAAAAGAGTAATTAAAATAAATACTTCTTTTTTAAGCCATTTTTAAGTATTTAAATAATTAAAAATTAATTTTAAAATCATAAAAATTATAAAATTGTAAAAACACAATAAAATGTCACATTTGGCTTCCTGATCACTTAGAAGCAATCAAAATAATTTTCTTAATTTTCTAAGTCAAAGATATTAATTTTTAAAGGCTTAAAATTAATTTTCTTTAATTTTCCACTAAAATATATCTAATAATTTAAATATAAATCACCAAAATATGAAATTTGTTTCTTTGGATTCCCTGACCTCAGAGAGATTTAAGAAAATATAAAATTTAATTTTCCATTTAAATAATATTTTATATTTAAATAATACTCAAAATAAATAAATAATTCTAATAGTTAAATTAAACCTCTAAAAATCATAAAAATTGGTCCAAGTGGTCCTCTGACTTATTTGAACCTCCAGTAATTTTCTTAAGAACAGAAGCTTTGTTTTGGTTGAATTATTGAATTTTCATTGCCCTATTTTTGCATTAAAAATATTTATAAAATTAAATAAATTCAGAAAAATCACATTTTCTCCTCTGATGTTTTAGTTAACCCATGAGTGGGGTAACATAAAAATTTTAAAGTCATTTGAGTTTGATTTAATGAATTATAAGGTGTTAAGGCCTTAAGGGCAAAATGTTAATTTTGGAATTTAAGTCATAATTAATATTTAGGCCAACCAAAGGGTAAATGGGTAATGAATGAGCTTAATTGACATGTCTTGATGATTTAAAAATGAAATGGATAAATGGTAGCAACCAATCTCACTTTGGTCTCATTAAAGATAAATTTGTAATTTTTAAAATTGATGAAATTTGGAAGAATAATTAAGTGAGAAGATATTAATGTGAGGGGTTTGACTTTAGAAGATCATAACCCACTAACTTAAAACCCCAGATAATGGTTTTAAAATAATTTATGACATATGACAAGGATTAAAAACATAAATATTCAAAATTTTCTAACAATTACAAATCTATTTATTAAGTTTTAAGAGTTTAGTGGTGAATTAGACTTAATCAAAATCTTGTCTAATGAGGCTTGGAAAATGACCTATAATTAATTTGAAACTTTTTTTCTAAAACACTACAAACCCATCTTTAAAAATCAAACCGACAGTCCCTTAATTAAAGCCAAATGGCCCCTAAGGGCCCTTACCCGTATAATTCATAAGTGAAATATTAAGTGATAATTACCCCACTCAAAGGGTAATCAAAACATCAAAGTTCACTGAGCATAAATGTATGAATGGGGTGAATCACATAGCAAACATAATAAAACAAAAATGAACTCGAGACGATTCGAGGGACTGTGAAATGTCTAAGGTATTACCCAGGACTTTTCATGATCCTTTGGGAATCTCGGAGGACATTTGGACTTACTATGATTTGCTTAATGGGATCATCCCCAGAGATGAACAAATTGGACCCACCAGGGTATGACATAGGAGCTGGTAGACACACCTCAAACATGTGTTCACTGCTTTTTCCAGCAATATCATACATATGTTTTGCAAGTGCTGATCTTTCAGGTGGAGGAACGGTAAAAATCGACGGGTGCGCTTTTAAATTATTGCATTGCAAATTATTTATCTATACCTCTTATTTCCTGCTTGTAAACTTGTATGCTAAACAACAAAGTCACCCTGCATGTCAAAACTGAAATCTTTAGGATAGCCACAGAACTGTAACCAAAACCAAAATTAAACAAATCAAAACAAGATAAAATTTACCGTCACAATAGTCAAAATATAAGACAACTCAAAATTTAATCACAAACAAAACAAAACAAAAAATTGCAACTAAATTAAAATGACTCTATCAGATGAACGAGAATCCCTCGGAGGAGGTAACCTCCGATTGCTAACGAGATTTCTCACAGTCTAAATGAAAGTATGAAACTCATTAAATTGAGTTTAGTAAATCCATTTAGACTAAGTGAATCCGAATAAAATTGTGGTGCCGGAACGAGTCGCTTTAATCAACTTTAACATTCCTCATAATATTTAAATAATCATAACCTTAGGAAGCATTTGATTTGACATCATGACCTGACACATTAGAAAACTTGACCTCTTAGCCTGATACTTCTCTCAATCTTTACAATTTGACACTTCTAAAACTTAAACTCACCACGACGAGGAGCTTGAAGCTAGCATTGTGGGCAGCACAACCATCTTCAACAGCAAAATATGTCTACACCAGCTAAACCATTCTTTAGGATCACATAACTGAGCCATAGGACTTCGAGGTTGTCCGCCTAGTGCGACATAAATCCTCAACTTATTTTAAAGACTTTGTGTGACTCTGCTGTACAATATAAGCCCTAACTCGTCTTAGGATTCCGAAGTTATCGTTCGTTACGATCTAAATCCTCACATATTTCAGGTTATTTGTGTAATGGTTTCACACGAATGTAAGCTTTAATTAATAAAATTGGCAGGATGAAACATATGATAGATTGAGAAGTCATATGAAACATAG
>NEWO01000019.1:2389819-2404458 GCA_003013225.1 Phalaenopsis aphrodite | reverse complement strand
AATGTTGATTCTGAAAGACACAGCATCAGAGGAAAAATGAGCAACACAATTAATGTCATATGTCAACTTACTAACAGATAAAATGTTACATTTCAGCGGAAGTATATGTAACACAGATTCTAGAGTGAGACCTGTTGTTAAAACAACAAATCCTTTACCAGCAATGCAAATTTGAGGCTCATCAGCAATTTTAACAGTATCTTTTCCTGAGCAAGGATAATACGTCAAGAAGGCATGAGAGCTTCCAACCATGTGGTTCGTAACACCTGAATTAATGATCCATGAAAAGAAGAAACAAAAAAAATGAGTGTCATAGGATTGGTGCCTTGACGAACGTGGGAGGCCGACAGGCTGGAAGAGAGCGTAATAGATGCAAACAACTTGATTAAGTGCTCCATTTAGCTTTTAAGAGAATTTGAGGATTCCAGATTATTTTGGATAGAGGCCGACTATACTATGTTGGATTCATATGCCATAGCAAGACCCTTGGCAAAGAAAGGCTTTGTTGAAGGTTTGGATGCATGTTTCCCATAGAGCTTCTCACAAGAGTGGTTAGGTTAATGACAGAAATCACAAGTGGAGTGACCAGCGAGGTTGAACACTATTAGAGACCAATGTCGATGCTTTGATAAATGGAGTGGAAGTCTGAAGCATGACAACAATGAATCTCAATGAAAGCAGCGTGAGTAAAAGAAAGAGGATCCTAACCAAGGATACGGCTTCAGACTTCGTCAAGTTCTTTGTTGAGGCCTACGAGAAATTGAAACATGCGGCCCCCGTCCATAATTTTTTGAAAGAGAGATTGGTCAGTCGGGGAATCTCAAATGTAGTCAAAATACAAGTCGCATTTCATCCATAATGCGACTAGATCATTGTAGTACTGGGTCACAGTCCTCGATCCTTGTTTTGTCTCGCGGATTTTTTTAGATACTTCATAGAGTTTGTTGGAATTCCCTACATCTAAGTAGGTATCACAGACTATTGTCTAGAGGGCACCTTCGTAAGGAAGAAACATATATGATCAGCCAATAGAAGTCTCCATGGAGTTGATCAGTCACGACACGACCATGAAATTCTCCACTTCCCAAGCTCCATATGATGGGTAGGTCTTTGGAGATTCATGAATCACACCAGTGAGATGACCAAATTTCCCACACCCTTTGATGAACAAGGACACAGAGTGGGACCATTGGAGAGAGTTATTGTCGTTTAGTGTATGGGTTGTAATCAAGAAGTTCATGTTGTTTTCCTGTCCTCCGGTCTGCAGAGGAACGGAGGTTGGAATTGATCTTTCGGTGGATCAAGAACATCTGATGATGGCTGACTAATGGAGTCTGGCGTGACTCCGATTGAGCCAAATGAGATGTTATGTTGTCAAGACAGTGTAAGGTTTCGACTGCTGGAAGGTGCCCCAGGAGATCAGAACAGAGGTCCTAAAGCAGACGATAGTCAATACTTGTGCGAGAGAAGACAATGATCAGAACAGACGGAATCAATACAACGATCCTTTTCCAACAGAGGTTCTAAGAAGACAGCAATCAGAACTGACGCGATCAATACGTTGAAGCAGACAACGATAATGAGAGGGGATCCGGAGCGGATGCAATCAATATGCTGAAGCATGCGGCTTGGAGCAAACGACCTGGAGCAGACGGCCTGGAGCAAGCCCTGAAGCAGGCGGCTTGGAGCAGGTCCTAAAGCAGACAACCTAGAGTAGGCATTGCAGGCTGAGAAGTGATCTAGACTGGTCGGCGAGGCACGACAACAGCTAGGTTAAGACCATGGTTCTGATACCATGTTAGAATAGAACTAGGATGAATATTATTGATCCAAAGAGGGGTATAAATACCCATTATAGGATCTACTAGTATGAAAACAAATGAATCAGAATAAAGGGAAAAAGGAAGGTAAATAAAAGCAATTCAAGGCAATTAATACAGAATTATCATATTAATATTCTAATATTCTAATACATTGTGTTGCTATATCCATTGGAGGAATTAAAATTATAGGTACTCCTCAAAAGTGGTGTATCATCTATAGCATCATGCTAATTAATTCTTACCGATCTTTATAATTTACATATAAGAGCTATGAGATCTTTTAGAGAAATACTTTTTGAATTATCAGGCATTTATCTGCTTCTCAATAAATGTCTAACCGACTTGGCTATCTTACTTTCAATCTCCTCTGCACATCACGAGCACATTGATACTTAATTCATCTGCGGAAAAAAAGATCACTATCTTATTTGAACAAAGCTAATGAACGACCAAAATGAGTTAGAATATTATTTGAACATGTTCAAACATGGTTTGAACAATGTTCCAACCATTTGAACATAGCTCAAACCTTATTTGAACAAGCAGATCAAGGTTTGAATGATGTTTGAATAATGTTCAAACTATATTCTAGAATGCTTTGAACAAAGGTCAAATATATATCAAACCATATTTGACTCAGATTCAAACAAGTTTCAAACAAGCAAACAATAAAACATCATCGAAAAATCCTATGGTTCGAATAAGATTTTAACAGGCATTAGGTTTCCATCAAAATGATCTTAATGTAATATCAAGCATTGAATCATTCAAACATTACATAATCACTTGAATTATGCAATATAATATCATTCAAACATTAAGGTCATACTCACGATTGAAAAAGTTGGTGTACCTACTTTATCTAATTCAACTTCATTGTGAACTTTTTATCCAGTTGAGCAAAGAAAACAAAAGGACCATAAAATTAGCAATAGAGAATGCTTGAAAATTGTACAGACGTGATAGGAACAACAGAACGCCATCGCTCCAGTGTTCTTAGTGGGAAATACTTTGGCACAAGAATATAGGCCAGGTGTCTGAAAAAAAAACTTCAGGCATATTTCTCTAGATAGACAAATAGCATGGCCTCCAATTACAACTATTATGCGTCATGCAATTAGATCAAGGCAAAATTCTTGGCTTCTAGCTTTACTTCAAGACAATTCAAATACAAAAAAAACAAAAAAAAAAAAACTTTCAAGATGTGGAGTTCCAAATGTAAAAGAGCATTCGTGGATGCCAAGACAAGATCATTTGTCCACGTCAACATTGAATCTTAGACGTGAATGAATTTACCCCTCATTGCTATTGAAAATACAGAATGTATGGAATTAGAAGTACCATAACAACTTCTAAATGAAATGCATATTAATGCAGGTTGAAGATCGGGAAGGCAACACTAAAGGAGAAATGAAAATGTAAGCATGCATTTAATCACAAAATATTAAGTTTTGAAAGATTAATAAAAATAATGGGGTGCATATATAAAATGATGTGCAGCAATTTGAAAGCAAAACAATAGGTTGAGGCTAGGATCATTCAAAATTGTTGAAGAAAAATAAAATAATTTGACAAGTGCCAGCTCTAGAAACTGTGAGGAGAAAGAAAATTAAAAAGCTTGCCTGGAAATATGAATAATGATGATGATGATGATCATAAAGCAAAAACTCCAACTGCAACTAACATTCCAGTCCCACCGCCGGCATAATCTAAACTTGAAACTTAACTTTTTAATGCATTTATGACTTCCTCATTCCATCCACAAAACTCTCCTCATGCGATGCTCCTGCCGGCACTTTCTACTTCACTTATACCATATTTTAAGAAATTTTCTCACAAGATACGCCATAACTATAAACCTTATATCATTACTCTTATAAACACACTTGAAAAGTAAAATTTTTTATTTTTAGCTACAGTTTCATACATTAAGTATGCTCCAAGGAAACGAGCTAAAGTGGGTTAACCTGATGAATAATGTAATTTGAAACCTCTATTCCATTTAGATATGAATCAAGAATAAATCAAGAATTAAAAAATTTTATCATCACTACAAGTCAGCTTCATAATGCTACCATTCATTCCTGTAAGTAATACATGACATGTTAACTCTATATTACCTAAATTTTTTCACAGCTACTAGCCATGTTACCTCTGGTCTGCATCTTTTACTTCTTCTACATTAATTTTCACTGCCCACCTTATTGGTTCATGTATGCCTCCTTCATATAGGCTCAAATTAAAAGTTTATTTTGCAAGCAAGGATTAATTTTATTCAAGCTCAATGAAAACAACTCCTTTAGGGGTCCACAAAAAGACAATCTTGAGAGGATTCGCATTTGTTTTACTGCACCACTAAGATAAAATCCATGAATTACCTTCTATACCCCAACTAAAGTTTGAAGGTCCTAACATGCAAGGAAGCAGGACTCGACCCTCGAGTGCAACTCCTTGCAATTTTTGAGATTTTAACAAGTAATTTTAATTATTTAGAGCTCAGAAGTTCATTTGATTTTCATACTCATTCTGGTCTCCATGTTATAGGAGCACTGTATAAAATATCTACCGAAGCTGCATATAAATTATCTTTAAACTCAGACAAAAAGCATGTCCTTGTGGTTCTAATAGACCGAAAACCTAATGAAAGCAAGCTTGAGCTTTGAACCCAGAACATGGCCTTCAGTGATGACACCTTTTTAATCTTGATACATTACCCATCAACAGCATTAGTTGTATCCCAAGTATCCCAACTATCTAAGGTTGGCATCATGAATCTTAATTTTTCCTTCATTTCAATTAAGTATTGTTTAAGAAATTGAACTTACACTTCGCAAATTATTTTAAACAACATCTATAGATGTAACTTTATTTCTATTCATTTTCCTTCATAATCACTTTATGAATTCATGTAAGCATGCATTTTTCACCCTTTGTCTTTCATGTCTAAGCCACCTAATTTTATCTTATTCATCATAGCTTCAGTAGATATTACCCAGCATTGAATATAATCATTCATTACATCATCCTTCCTAATGTTGCTACATATTTATCTGACCATTGTTATTTTTACTTCACTAAGATATCAATTGCTTTTATTGCCCAACATTCAAATCCATATATTTCAGACAATCTAATAGTTGTTTCATAAATTCTCTTAAAAGTCTCCAAGATATGAATTTGCCACCCAAGCAACAGGCATTTTTTTCGTTTAAATTAGTCAGTCTCAACTCTAAAGGTTATATCATCATCTGTCTCTCTTTTGTGTAATGAATAAAACATGCTTAAACCAATACTCAAGTATCACGTATCATCTACCAATGTTGATTGATAATGATTATCATATCCATTAAAATTATATATTATACTAAATAATAGTTCTTCAAAGTCTGAGGCATTTATCTTCTAAACATGTTCTTCATTTTTCTAGATTTTCAAAATTTTCAATGTAAATGACCAATTAAAACTATATCATTGATAAAAAAAAAAATCGATATACCTTTATTTATAAAGCATCTTCACAAGTAACATAAAAAATAATTAACACAATGTTGATTCTTGATGCAAAACAATAATATTTAGATTACTCCACAACCGCTAATAATACTAGCGGTGTTTCACCATGAGAAACTTTAATAATATCTTTGGCATAAATCTAAGCCTTAAAGCACAACTAATCAATTATCAAAGTTTGGATTAGATTCCTTCTTAGGATTAATAAAAGCCATATAACAAACATTTTTTGATTCTCTACACTTCTCTGTAAATAGTCTTAAAAAAAGAAATAATTTTCATATCAAATTTTCAAGATATCAAACTAAATTGGTTATCTGAAGTTCTCACATAATTTCATTGTATGACACATAAATATGATTCATCAATCTTGAATAATGCATTTATTCTTAAATATTAGTACAAAAATACTTTTTTCTTATCATTCTTTGGCTGCAAAATTTTTTTGAAAAGATATGTTAATCAAATCATTATAATATCCCACAAAATTTTCCAAATATCCTATATATTCTGATCATCTAAACCAAAAGTTTTATATTTATGTCATTATTAGAGCTAACTCTTTCATTTTTTCCGACTAATCTATAATATACTTTATTATATTATTCATTATACTCTTCCAAAATAATTCTTCACATTTAGTAATCTCTTAAGGGTAACATTTTCATCCTTTCTTGATGTAATCATCATTAACTAATACCCTATTAATTTCACTTTTAAAGAATCTAATCAAATAAAAAATCTTAGATCTCCTGTCTCTTATATTAACTACTAGATAAATCTCTTTTTTATTTCTTCTTTGGTGTCAAGTCTATTATATAAATCATCCAAAGTTATGCCTTTTGTTTTACTTCCCGTCTTCTTTACAAAACATCTAGCTTTATTATAATTCTTTTAAAACGTTACGAGCTATCAATTTTTGTCAGCTTTTAAGAGCATGTTTTTTTTAATTAATAGCCCTTTGTACCTACTTACTCCACCACCAAACATTTATGATTTATTTTTAAACCCACTTACAGCTTTTAAAACAATCTTTCTAATATAACTCGCCATTTTAATTAACAAAAAAATTGACTAAAAAAATTCTAGGAAGTCTCTCAAAGCACCATTCCTGAATAATTAATTAATTTTTAACTTCCAAATTTTACCACCTTATCCTAGGGTTATAATTTTTTTCAACTTTTTCATTGTACTGTTAATATATATATATATATATATATATATATATATATATATATATATATATATATATATACAATAATCATGTCATTTTGACAAGCTTTGTTCTAAANTATATATATATATATATATATATATATATATATATATATATATATATATATATATCCAAAACTACTATAATCATGTCATTTTGACAAGCTTTGTTCTAAAATTATTTTACTATTTTACAATCTTTACAATAAAATTTATCTTTTCTTCTAAGAAAAAAAATTGAAGTATGACTTTGTCATTGCAAGATTATAGGATATTATTAAATCAAGTTTAGCTTCTCTCATTACATTTTTGTCACTCAATCCATGAGTACTAAACACCTTCATAATATCTTTGTCAATACTTATCTTTATAGCAATCACCGTAGCACTAACCCAATTACATGCGCAATTTTATCTTAAAACTCTTTAAGCACTACAAGCCCAACTCCTCATATTGTTAACAATTTCAAAATACAATAATTTAAAACATTTCCTAATATTCTGGTTTTTTCTCCAGTCCATTTAGTTTCTTGTATACAAGTAATATTTAATTTTCTTATTAAGGTGTCCATTAAATCCCTCGTCTGCCCATCCAAAGATTCCAAATTATGCGGAAAATCTATTCTTAGATTTCAATCTAAGCAATCCTTCCTTACTATGCACCAAAATCGGGTTAACTCTTGACTTGTCACTTAAGGGTGCCTCCAAACCCACACTTGCATACTTTGCACAATAAACAAGTTAAGTTGTAGTGCATCACTTAAGGATGGCATCTTAGCCCACCCTTGTCTACTTCTCACAATAATCAAGTTAAGTGGTGGCAAGTTGCTTATAGAGAAACTTGAGTTTTATGACCAACTATCAACCTAATATTAACCCTCTATGGTGTCATGTTGCTTCTAGAGAAGTTTGAGTTCTACGACAAACAATCAACCTACTCTCAACCCTAAATCTTTCTCATTTTAGCTAGGGACTAGCAACAATGGTAGTAAAAAACAAAATATCACATGTAAAAATAATAATAACTATTGAAACAAAATCTTGATAACTTTACTCGAGCAAAGTAATGCAGCTCAATCAAAAGATACCAAAACACAAAATATTCAGGTCAACATGAAATCAATTACTCCAGTTCTATTGCCTGATTCTCCCTAAAAAGATTAATTGAAATGATATGGTAACCTCAAAATGAAAGAAAAAAATTACTAATGCTCACGTCATAATCATGCATATTGTAAGCACTTTGTTGTGTAAGCATTCAAATTCAATTATATTTTCATATAATATATGTACAATGACGGGAAGATCAAATGATTGAAGTAATACAAGTATGCAAACAATTTCGTCCGAGCATGATGAAACAAGCACAAGTCAAAAATAAACAATGATGACCACAAAGATAAATAAAATAAGAAAATATTTAAAAGCATATCAGCTTACCTCATTAGGAGAAGATAATAGAAAATTTTTTATTGTAAGTTGGAACAAAGTTCAGTCATAGAACAGTTCACAGTGCAATTTTGAAAAGTCTAGAATTTTTTTAAGTGTATGCATGAAAATATGTCTGTACACAAACACGTTTGAAATAAAAAGTCACAATGTGCAGCACAGACCCTAGCAAGCTCCATAATTCAAGTTAACTCCCTTTTTAGAAACATAAAATGATAAAAGAGGCTTTGGACAAAAAGAGATGACTTTCAAAAACATAAAATAAAAGATAAAAGAGGATTTTAAGAGAAGACAAACAAGCATACCACATATAAAATCACTACTTATCCCCACATCCGGAATAACTGAACGTATTCTTTTCACGAGTTCCAGATACGCTTCCCTGGTATAGCCTCGTCGCATTCTCTGGAGTACAGTCGTGCTCCCTGTTTGAGCAGGTAGATGAATACTTCTGCATATATTATATCTATCCCTCATTAGATATAATAACTCATCAGGAAAATCCTTTGGGTGGGGAGACGTAAATCTGAAGCGCATCTCAGGAAATTTCATTGATAGTTGATCCAAGAGATCAGAAAAACGTAAACCCTTCTTCCTAACTTTGCAATTATTTGAGAATCCTTCACTTAATTCCCAATTAGATCCTGATTCAACATTTGTTACCCCAGAAAGATCATTGTAGCTGTTTACATTCTGTCCAAGAAGCATTACTTCCTTCACTCCTTTTTCCTGTAACTCACCCACCTCTCTCAGAACTGATTCTACAGGACGAGATCGCTCCCTTCCTCTTGTGAATGGAACAATACAAAATGAGCACATATTATTGCATCCTCTCATTATCGATACAAAAGCTGAAATAGAGTTGTTTGAGATTCTTACAGGACTAATATCAGCATAAGTTTCCTCAAGGGAAAGTAATGTGTTTATTCCCTTCTGACCATATTCGACCTCTTCCAACAAACGAGGTAAATCTCTATATGCATCGGGTCCGCAGACCACATCAACCATTTTGTCAGCATCGAGTATTTTATCCTTTAACCTCTCAGCCATACACCCCAAAACAACGACTTTTGGAGGATGCACGGAGGTACACCTTCCAGTAGCGACATTAGCCTTCCATTCTCTTTTCAGAAACCAGAAGTAGTTGATTCTCTGCCATACCTTTTGTTCGGCATTGTCTCTGATGGCACATGTGTTGATGAAGATGATCTCTGCATTCTCCGGGGCCTCGACGATATCTGTATACCCGTCTTTCTTCATGATCGATAGCACGATTTCCATATCGTTAACATTCATCTGACACCCATACGTCTCTTGGTAGATACGCCCTTTATTTGTACCTTTATAAGTTGATTCTACACTAAATGAAAAAAGGGAGAGGAAAGAATTTAAGTGAGGACCCATTTGGTTACTTGAATTTAGAAATGTGCTTTGAAAAATCAAAAAAATTAGAGGACCGGTTGTTTGTTTGTGTGTGTAGTTAAAAAATCTGCATTAACTTCAAGCTTCACAAATACTCCCAAAACTTCTTAAATATAGCGAGTTCAGTTTCTCACACTAAATGAATAAAAACTACATCTTGATTTTCCAAAATGTATTTTCTATTCACAAACAATAAAATAAGCACATAGACTTGTTTAAACTAAGGGATTATTTGGCTGCAAGTAGGATTTAGCTCAATTAGGGTTTTGTAAATCCTATAAATTCAGATTACTAAAAATCCCACGTCAGTTAAATCCTAAAAATTGCTTGGCATGCCAGAGGTTAAATTCAATTAAATCATGAGAAATTGTTTAGCTAATTCAAGATTTGAGGCAATTAACTCAAGCAGAAGTTAGTGAGAAATCATTTTGATGAAAGGCAAAAAAGAAAAAAAAGCTAAATGATAACAGATAAAGATAATCAAAAACCGCCTAATGCCGCAACGACGAGAAAGATCCAAGACTACAATAAATTTGAACACTTGGTTTTGTTAATCAAGTTGAGAGACACCTTTGAGTCATTACTTACGATTAAAATAATAAATAATTAAATTACAAATTAAAAAAAAATTTAAGTTCTAATTATGACAACAACTAAAACAACAAGCCTTTATCCCACTAAGTGGGGTTAGCTACAAGAATCTTTTTTCTCCATCATGTCCAATTGAGTGTCATATTTTCATTTAATTTCAATAAATTAAGATCATTTTTTTTATAAAATGCCCATGTCTTTTTATGTCTATCTCTACCTTTCTTAAAATTAGTTAAATCTAAAACATCTACTCTCCTAACCGGATCATCAGATGATCGAAGTTTAATGTGACCAAACCATCTAAGACTACTCTGTCTAATTTTGTTTGTCATTGGAGTTCTAATTAACAAATTAAAAATCTTACATGTGCTTTCCACATATCATGACAATTGGATGGATGTCTCACAGCATCACCTTGAATTCTCTTCTCAACTATTGCATTTAAGCAATTAAGTTTGGGCCTTCATCATAGGCATCGATCTCACTCAACTTACCATCATGTTGCATCTCAATTTATAACATGTTAAAATAAAGATCATGACCTTGACAGTGACCACTAAAATTGTGCATCACTGCACACATAACATAATACATGCCTATACAATTAGAAAAACATTATTTCATGTGTGCTAACACTTGAAATCTCTTCTTCCAAATGCAACAAATTTTCTCGACTGTTACACAGTTAAGAATTGCGATAGTTGCACGACTCCTGCTATATTGAGTATCTATAATATGTGTTGCTAGGGCTGTCAAAAAAGCTCGTTGCTCGCGAACAGCTCGTGTTCGGCTCGTTCGTTAAGTAAACAAGCCGAACAAGAACAAGTTTTTAAAACTCGAATTATAAACGAGCCGAACACGAACAGTTCTTTGTTCGCTCGTGTTCGGCTCTTTTTAACTCGAAATAAAAAATTACTTAATTATTTATATAATAATATATTATATATGTTTATATCGAAGTTTAAATCATAACACCTCGTGTGGTAATGTGGTTAATGTTTTCTTTTATATTCATTTGGTCCAGGTTCGAATCTCACACTTTACATCTATTTTTTTCAATTTAATTTTTACGAGCCAATTTTGAGCCGAACATGAACACAATGTTCACTAGCCAATCTCGAACACAAGCCGATTTCGAACACCAGCTATTTCAAACGAGTCGAACACGAGCCAAGCCTGAGCTCGCGCAAGCTCGGCTCGTTTACAACCCTATGTGTTGCAATGGCACTCACTTAGATGGTACTAACATCTAGGATGACATAACTTATCAATGTAAGTATAACCCAAGTTAATCACGTAATATTTTTCTTATGATACTCTTTAACGCTCCTTAACTAACCTTTCTATCACCCACATATCAATTGCTTGTATTACTACTACAACAACAAGCACTTTATCCCACTAAGTGGGGTCGGCTATATGAATCTTATTTTTCCATTGTGTCATATTGAGTGTCATATTTACATTTAATTATAATAAATTAAGATCATTTTTTAAACAATATGTCCAAATCTTTTTCAGGTCTATATCTACCTTTCTTAACATAAGTCAAATATAAAACATCTACACTCCTAAATGGTTCATAAGATGGTTGACATTTAATGTGAACAAGCCATCTAAGATGACTCTCTCTAATCTTTTCTACCACTGGAGCTACCCAACCCTTTCAAAGATATATTTGTCTTGCATTTTGTTACTAAGCGTAAAGCCACACATCCACCAAGTATTTTCATCTCAGCAATATTTAATTTTATGCTTCTCAAGCATGAATTTTCTATCACCCAACAGACTCTACTTCAACCATCCAACTTGAATTCTAATAATAACATCCTCATATATATCACCATCATTTTGAACAATAGATTCGAGATATCTAAAACATTTACTCATTTTAATTATTTGATCACTCATTGTTACAACCATGTCAATAGATCTACTACTATTAAAATTATATTCCATGCATTTAGTTTTAGATTTACTCAAACGAAAGCTTTTAGAATGTGAAGTGGGCCTTCCTCAAATGCAAATGCCCAAACAGTTGCAAACACAAGTGAAATTTCCTTTAACCAAAATCAACCAGTATCCCACAAATCCAAGTTGTAAATTAAAAAAAAAAAAAGAACGAAGAAAGAAGTGCACTACACTAGCTGTTCTAGCACAACTTGAGAGCCTTGTTGTTGCCATCTTTCCTTGTTAAGCAATTTAATGATCCTATACTCTCTTTCTCTCCTCATTTCTCTATTGCTCATTGCCTAAGTTGTAACACCCAAAATTTAAGAAGCCAATTAAATTTTTTGGCGATTTTAAAACATATTATAAATTCTTGCATCCCTCAAAATTCAATCGAATCAATTTTATGAAATTTTAAGCATTAAATCGATCAATTTGATGAATAGCACCAAAATTGAATTTTTAATGCATGAGAAGATATAAAATTATAAAGTATAAGCTTAATTAACTTTTAATTAATCTTAATTAATTCTCGAATCTCCCGCACCTTCAGTGTTCACAGTCTACTCTCCCGCACTTCCTCGTGGTCCAATGAGATTGAACGGCTAAGAATTAAATAGGATCATGTTAAAAATGTTGCACTCCCTCATTATCCCCTCTCCCTGTTCTCGTTTTCACAAACTAAAGAGCTCCCAAGATCGGGGTATTGTAGTCATACGAACTAGGCGACCTGTCGAGTGTCGTAACTCACGACAGTCCTGTGAAAAAATCCAAAGGTATAAAACTCACTTTGGCAATATTTGAGACATTTTTATCCTTACTTTTTTCAATTTGAAGTTTGTCATGAATATGTACATTTTTTTCGTTTATGGTAGCTGTAGCGAAGACGAACTTATGTCGGAAGTGATAAAATGATTTGTGGGCTTCCATAAGGGCTTTCAGCACGAAATCAACAAGGTAAAGGGAGGATTAAGGGAATAAAAGAATAGGGATGAATAATAAGCAAGATTGAAGAAGAGTTGATTATGAAGACAAACCCGTTTGAGATAAAAATCGTAAATAAATTATGCTATTGGTTAAATCATGAAATGGGCTAAGATTTCATAGAATCTTATGATGTTTATGAATCTTAGGTTGTCTACACATTAGGCAACAAGCTCGACAAAAATTTGAGAAAACTCGTTGTATGGTTGCTCTGTCAATTAAGGTAAAATAATTTTATGTTGACTTAAAATAATTCTATTCAGGTTTTCATATGATTCCATATTTGACGTTGTTGTATTTAAA
Organism: Phalaenopsis aphrodite; assembly: GCA_003013225.1. Taxonomy (NCBI): domain Eukaryota; kingdom Viridiplantae; phylum Streptophyta; class Magnoliopsida; order Asparagales; family Orchidaceae; genus Phalaenopsis; species Phalaenopsis aphrodite. The sequence continues at coordinate 2,391,212 of NEWO01000019.1, read as the reverse complement.
ATTTTCTATATTGTGGATGAATATCTGCATTGAATGTATGAATGCAAATTAATTTCACCTTACGATAGAAGCGATTTTACTATGCTATAAATCTGATGAACATGTTTATGAAATTATTGTCTGTATATAGTCATTTAATATGATTCATAAACATGTTATATTAAATATCTGATAAATATTTGTTGCAAGAATTATATTTTAAGGAAGCTATTACAAGAATACTTGTAAGTACAGATGATGGGAATAAGTGGAATTCCTGTCTCCTAATATTTAGATGAAGACAAAACTCAGGGAATTGTTGGGATTAGATGACGACGAAATTTAAGGAACCATTGGTATCAAGAGATTATTGATAATTGCTATGTTAGGGTCAACTTATATCAATAGCTAATGTGGTCTTCGGACTTAGTAACAACTCAATGACATAATATGAGAATAGTTGAGGCTTATACAATTATAAGTGACATTGTTATGATTAAATTGATGATTATTATGAACGTGCTTATGATCATACATAAATGAATGAAATACATATTTTATACAACAATCATGATTCTCAACATTACATGCATTTTTTATTCATGTTTTATACGTTTATATTATGTTGTGACATGTGTTTTGGACACGTACTAGATAACATAAGAGCATGCACTTTTGTTTCTTTCTCCGGACGCAACATTTTCTCTTTTCTCAGAGGCTTGAAGACCAATGATGTCAGCACATAAACCACAGAAAACCCTAAATAAAATCAGTTTAAAGGCTAAAGAATCAGCATTTCTTGTAATGTTTACTAGGATATGAATGAATTGGAGCATGCCGTGTCCTATGAACCTAAAACAAGCTGATGAACCTAAAACAAGCCGTTGAGGTATCTGCCCCGACAAACGAATTCTTCGAGCTTAGAGCCAGAGAAAAAAAAAAAAAACATGAAAGAGCAGAAACAATTACAGATTCAATTATGCAAACAGAGACGAGAAAAAAAAATAAATAAATGACTTACTCTTGTTTTAGAGATAACTTACTCTTGTTTTAGAGTAGTATCGGACGCGATGGCAGTGGCCGACAGGACGGCGGCGAAACGGCGTATGGTTGGAGAGAACGTGACCCTAACGAAACTGGAGCTCTTGGGCAATGGGTGTATGCACCTCAAGTTTATAATTTGAGGGGAACCGTATGTTGTCAGAGCAGGCAGACATCGAGAAGAAACGGAGCGAGGGGGAATGGTGGAAGAAGGGCGATGCAGCGAACGGAATTGAAGACTCACTCGTCTCCGCAGCGAGAGATTGATGCTGATGGTGGAGTTCGGGTGGCTCCACAGAGAAGCCATGGGGATAGTACTCGCACGAGTGTAGAAGAAGAAGGGCGGAGGAGAGGGCCAGATTTCAGGCCTAGC
>NEWO01000019.1:2378263-2389266 GCA_003013225.1 Phalaenopsis aphrodite | reverse complement strand
TAAAAGACCTAGTAAGAGGTTATATTGGACTTTGATTGGCTGCATGAACTAGCGAGTGTAGTCGTAACGGCTCACTTAAATTTTCATTCTTAAAAGGGCACATTTTATCTCATCGCTTTCTATTAAATAAATGAGGCAACAAATATCAAAATACCTCCAAAAATATGAGGCTTCAAATATTTTTCATAAATAATTATGTATAGAAAATAAATTCTGAAGATAATTTTATTAAACAAACATGAGCACACGCACGTGTCCAAATATATGTATGTATGTGTGTGTGTGCGCGCGCGTGCGTATTTTTGTGTTTGTGTTTGTGTGTGTTTGTGTGTGTGTGTGTATGTGTGATTGGAGAGTATTATGAAATTCCAGAATTGTCACAATTATAACGATATATCATTGTTATCTGTTTATTCCCATCATAATTTAAGATATATGTCTCTAATAGTTGCAGAATTGTTGCTATAATAAAATAATAGGTCGTCTTTATCTCTGGTTGTGACATTAATGCATGAAATAAATACTTAACCCATATGGCCTCTAATAATGCTACAACACAGATTATTTCCTTAGCTTTTATGATAAATAATAAAAGGTGTGATTACTTATTTATAGTGAAAGTGATTTCTCCATATAAAAATGCCTAAAATAACATGAAACTTCAAATATTTTTCATATATATTTATGTATATACAAAAATTCTGAAGATGATTTTATTAAACACACGCACACACATGTGTGTGAGTGCACACATATATATTTGTGTGTGTGCGATTGGAGAGTATTATGAATTTTTTATATCATAATTATAATGACACATCATAGTTATTTGCTCATTCCTATCGTAGTTTAAGATATATTTATCTCATTGTTGCAGAATTGTTGTTATTATAAAATAGTTCATCTTCCTTTTCTTTAGCGGTGACATTAATCTCTCTCTCTCTCCATCATTGGGACCTCTCTCTCTGGTGAGCATGAGGCATCTTTGTGAAGATGCCCGTCTTCGGCTTATTGGAGAACACAATTATATATGCTTTTCCAAGGTCTCCACCAAGGATTTTCATCCATCTTTGTCTCCACCTTACTTCATTTTCTCTGTTGATTCCATAGTCATACGATGTTTTCTACCGGATTGTATGTATTCACGGACTATACGAGATCTTACATCCCAAAAGGATTCAACAAACAACCTAATGAATCAAGTCACACAGTTTTAATATCAAATGATTATGATGATTGATAAATTGAACAAGAATAATTTAATTTATAATCCAAAACAATCTTAGAAGTAAGGAAATGTTGATTTTAGAGAAATATCTCATCAACACATGATCATAAGATTTTAATGTGAGCCTTGATTAATAAGAAGATGAATTAGAAAATAAGGATATGAGCTTTATTTCAACACGAGACGTAAACTCTTTAAGGTAGAGATGGAGTTTGTGATCCTTACCTTTAATGGGATGAAGTTGAATGTTTGAGTAGACCAGCTTAATACTTTAATCTTATGGGTAATATTTTGAAGATAACATTTTATAATCTTATAAAACATGCATCGACTTGATAGAACAATCATTAGATATATGGTTTTCAATTTATCTTCAAGAGTTAATTCAAGATTTTTATCTGAAAAGAATACACTCCCATGATCAATGCAAGAGAAAAAAATATAGAGAGAGTGGCATGCGCTGCATCAACAATAAAACAAAAACATATATGATTATAACATGGAAATTAGGAGAGAAGATTCAATGACATGAATTATTAGAAAATGTGTCCACATCAATCAAGAATAAATATAGGGATGCATGAAGCAATCTCCATGGTGCATTTTATCTTCCTCATCAAAGATCTAGTTCAAAGTGTTACGTTTGAATGTCAATCAAGAAAATACTGAAATCCTCATATAGAGCATAAGAGAAAGAGGATACATGTTGTCAAGAAAAGAAGTGGTATGGAGGAGTTCAAACATAGGTAATTCTCCAAACTTTTAATTTATAAACAATATTTTTTATGAACATTTCTACATCTTTAGACACAATAAAACAAGTGTTAAAAACTTCATTTGTCATCACTTTTGTATAAATTAAGGAATAACGTGAAAACCAATTTAAGTGGGATCAAACTCTATAGTTGATAAATCGTTCATTATCTAGACTTTCCTTGATTTTAATTAACCATGATAACTAGTGCAACATGAGAAAGTACTCTCTTTACATATCTAAGCAATGCCTTAGGTTATTTATCACTAATGACTTTGCCTTATGAAATTAAGAAAATTTGATCTCAAATAAATTAGCCAATTTGTTTAGACTTTAAATGAATTCTCATCTATAGCATATCCTCTTGATTAAATTAAAAAATATTTAAAGATGTATAATAACAAACAATGTTATGTTAACTTTGTAATCGCTCTAGCAAACTTCGTTAAAGTATTATATGAAGCGTTGTAGCTTTGTATATACCATATCAACTTTATAAGCCCATAAAGATGTGACCAATATGTTATCTTTTCGAGTGAATATAAATGTTACCGGTTATATAAAGATGGAGTGTGATGCTCCATTAATAAAGATAAGGATTATTGGCCTTTATACTTGGTGGTGGTAAAAAAAGTGAATGGAGCACTAAATATAAGCTAATACTTTATACATTTGATGATATGATAAGGGAATCTTGATAGGAATGCCAATGTTTATCATTAAATAGAATTCAATAAGAGTAACTTTAGATGAGAAGAAGAAAAAAACACTAAGTTCAAACTCAATAATTAGTAGCTGAGGTTTTAGCAATTGGTTCAAGACTACTAATAGCTTTAATGAGAACTACAAATAATGCATCCACAAACAATTATATAGTCTAAATTAAAGTCTAATATCATGACATACTATCAAAATGGCTCGTTGTTCGCGAACAGCTTGTGTCAAGCTAGCTCGTTAAGCTTGTTCGTGTTTGACTCGAATTGGCTCGAAAAGAAAATAAATAAATTAAAAAAAAATAAATATACCACAAAATTCCGTTACACCGCATAATAACACCCCCATTTTTCAGTGTCATCACACTATAGAATAACACCATTATATGTTGATGTTAATATTTTTTTGGATGATATTATTAAAGCCTATTTCGTGCACGATCGGGACAAGACATGAATATGTTATTGAAGCCGAACAAGAACACATTGTTCAGCCGTCGGCTCGTTTACAAGCTACAACCCTACCTACTTGAAACCCTCCTGGTTTCACCCGAAACTAGGGCTGTCAAAAAAGCTCGTTGTTCGCGAACAGTTCGTGTTCGGTTCGTCAAGGAGTTTGTGTTCGATTCATTCGATAAGTAAACGAGACGAACATGAACAAAGTTTTTTCGTTCGGTTACTTAAACGAACTAAACACGAATAGTGATGCGTTCGTTCGTGTTCGAATCGTTATTGTTCGAAATATAAAATAATTTAAAATAATTATATATATATAATTTATGATATTTTAAAACATTAAATTTTATAAATTATAATATATAATAAATTAATAATAATATATTAATCTACTATATTAGTAATATACTAATATAGATATTATATATTTATATAATATAAATTACATAATTAATATACTGTATTATTTATATATATTAATATTAGAGATGTCAAATTGGCTCGTCGTTCGTGAACAGCTCATGTTCGGTTAGTGTTCGACTCGTTCGTTAAGAAATGAACATGAACAGTAATTTCACAAACAATTTAAAACACAAACTTATTTCAAACAAATTAAATTTTAAAAAACCTAACACTAACAAAAGCTCAATTGGTTATTGTTCGGTTCGTTTACACCCCTACCCGAAACCATCGACTTCGTGAACGCGCTCGCGATTAGAGTTAGCTGGGAAGGCAACGACGAGATCGCGGCGTACACAGATCACCGAAACTCCCATCTTTCCCATCTCTTCGCTCGCCTCCTAGCAGAAACCATTGAGAAAGGTAATCCTGTTGGCCCCATTCTTCGTCCTCGCTCTTCCCGGATTTACTAATAAATCCGACGAACAGCAGAATTTAGTAAATCCGGAATTTACCGCAAAAATCCGGGAAATCCGGATTTATGAAATCCGTCGCTTTCGTTTGTCCAAACTCGAGCGTCTGGATAAAATACAAAGATGAATGTTAAACTACGATACTTGGCGGAAATGCATGTGAGGCGAAGTTTTTTTTCTAAATTATTTTCTTCCCTACCAGGTGGTGATGATAGTTGTGCTCTGAGGTTGGACGGTTAGTTTAAGAAGGATGGTGCTGGTTCTAGCGCTTGGTGATCTCCACATCCCTCTCAGGGCATCGGATTTGCCGTCAAAGTTCAAGTCCATGCTTGTTCCTGGGAAGATCCAGCACATCTTGTGCACTGGTAATCTATGTATCAAGGTAACTATACTTTTTATAAGTTGCTGGTAGCCGAGCTTGTTGTTCTTTTTTGCTTGTTTTCATAGTTTTGTTTGCAGTTTTTCTCATAATTCCCTTTTCACTCACGGCCACACCTACACCATTGAACACAAAAATCTAGGGTTGTATAATGGGCCGGTTTGCAAATTAGTCAAAGTTAGTGAAACTGAACTAAAGGTCTGTTTGGGGCAACTTCAACTTATCAAACATATCCAAATAAATAACTTATCTTGATAAGCTGCTGATCAACAATTGATCCAGATAAGTTGGCTGCTATTTGGTCTGTAATTTTAGAAAACAACTGATTTGCTGTTGTTTCTGGATAAATGACCATTCTATCCTTGATCCAGATAAACTGGCTAACTGTTTAATTTGTGTGTTTGAAAAACAACTAATTTGCAACTATTTATGGATAAATGAATGCAGACCCTATGGTGTGCCTCTAGAAAAATGATTGATAAAATATTTGTGATATTGTTGCTTCTATCAAAGACGAGCATCAAATTTCTAATATATTGGCTCTTTCTCAATTTAATTATGAAATATATGCATGCCACGTCATTTTTTTGTTTCAAATATTACAAGATCCACAATGCAAATTTGTAGATATCATCTTTAGCCACTCCCTCAAGCAAAAAAATCTTTATATTGTGTATCCATAAATATTTTGATAATGTTCAAGCATAGTTGAATGCTTGTTCAAGCGCATGTTCAAATCATATTCAACTATTTATTTGAATATGGTTAAAATACAACTCAAAGACCAATCAAACAACATAATTTGAAAGAAGTTTGAATGTTTATTTGAACATATTTAAATCGTGTACAATTATGATTGGAACTAGCTTCAGGCATAGTTCTAATTCATATCCTAATTATGTTGGAAACACGCTCTTTAATATTCTATATAGCTTTGTAGTGAAACTCCAATTATATATGAAAAGAAATATTATAAAAAATAGTATCTATGCCTGTTAAAATCACTGAGGAATGAAAAAATCTCAAACTTCACTGGTACAATCATCTTATTCTTCTGAGCAAGAAAATATCAAACAATAATATTGCTAATAGAGCACTGAAGAAAGCCGAAGTGACAAAGAGCAGGACATCAATCTTCCTATTCATCAGAATATTGCTAATATAACATTGAAGAAAGCCGAAGTGATGAAATGCTGCCAGACTCTGTAATTACCTTAGTAACAGAGAGCAAAATTTAGGGATAAAGCTTCAAGAAGTTCTTTGAAAGAGACGAGAGAGGAAAAATCCCGTCTATGTTTGGAATTTAGAGACTAGGGAATGAACTCTTACAAGTCACCACTCCCCACTGACCCTAGGCCAATGGTCTCCTCCCAGCGCTGCCTCTCCACCCTCGACTTCAACCCCCACTTAGCCGACGACCCCATTCACGACTGCTGCTCCCCGACAGCCAATTTCGCCCACCACCTCCACAGTCGCTTCACTCTAAATCCAAATTTGCTTTCTATGCCATCCCCCGATTGTGCACCAGAACCCTCCGATCATCGAAGATGTCTTTGTCGTCTATTGGGTTGCCGATCTCGACGGAGACATCGTCCCGTCTCCTGGATAGTGGATGCGGTTTTTGATCCCAAAGCGGGAGGGGATGCCCGTGGCGGAGATCCTGGATGAGGGCAAGTGCAAACTTTTAACTCAAAACGCTTGGCCATGAGGTCGAACATGCGGCCAACGTTTAATGTAATAGAAATCCGACATTTTGGAAAATGCCCGTCAAAGGTGATAATCAAACGTGTTGGTTGTGTTTTGATAATGCAAAAGCTGGGAATAAGCTGTCCCAAACGGACTCTTAAGCTCTTGTCGAGCTTTCATATGAATGTTCACACTTGGCTTGTCGAAAATTTTTAATAACTTTATTTGTTTTGTTTATTTTAATTTGAAGAGCATTTCAACTATTTAATAAGAAAACAAATTAATCGAGTACTTGAATTTTTATATAAAGTTATTAACAAATATTTTTATAATCTAAACAAATAAGTAATTAAATTAACTTTGAATTACTTTTTAAATACTTTATATCAATTAAATAAGATAATATGTAAGTTGCAAATAAATTTTCTTGCAATCAAATGCAATAAATAAGTACTAGTAAACTAGTTTATTGAAGCAAATAAATCTGAAGGGATTGCATTAAATTATTAAAGATATTGATAAAAGACCATATCATGTTACTATTTGATGTATAATTAAATAATTTATATTAATCGAATTTATTTAAATAATATAACATGTAATTATAGATCATTTAATAAGTTATTTATTGAACAACAAACAAGTTTATTCATGAACATGAATAAATGAGTTGAATCATATTTATCTTTAGTTCATTTAATTTTAGTTTTTTTTTAAATATTCAAACTTATTTTTCTTACTAAATCAAACAAAATTGATTGAATATTAATCAAATGGAGTTTGAATTATTCATTTGGGGCATTGGTTCATTTACGGCCCTAACTGTTATTACCACAGTCTTTAGAATAAGTTGGAAGAATCTGTGGATTCATTTATGCATTTCCGGGTTGAAAACAAATACCCAGTTCCTTGATGTAGCCAACTATTTTCATGTGCTGGGGGAGTTCCTGCTAGCCTGCAATTTTTAACGTCCGTCCGTATGTAATTAATCATCCAGGAGTAAGACACAATCGAGCTAACCAATTAAAGAAAAGAGAGAACTTGATGTTGTCAAATTTATTGGTTTCAAGAATTCACGTTGGTGTTGCTCTTCTTATTCATTTCTGAGTAATCAGGTCCAGAAACATGAATTTTAAGGTAATGGGAGGTATCCTGCAATGAAATAATACAAGAACCGTAGTAATATTAATTCAATAATCGTGACTTAAGTTTGAAGTAAAAGGAAACATAGAAACCTGGCTTAATTGCCTTCCCAGGTTTTAAGTAGTATACCAAGAAGGCAAGTAGTCCTCTTGGCTGAAAAAGATAGTGTTTTTTAGCCACCCAAATAAGAGCTTGTTAACCACTCGACAACCAATCTTGGTTAGGACATACAACCCATTTTGGCCTCCTCTCCTTCACATTTCCTAAATTTAGGAGAAACCGGCCCCAAGGAAATGGAAATTCCTCTCCTCTCTCTCAGGTTCAACCTGAAAACATAACTCAAAAAAATAAAAAAAAAGGGAACAAGGTTTTTTATAGACGGCACAAAACTCTAAAAGATCCTGATTACTACACCAACCGTTATATAAAAAGGGCAAAATAAAAGAGCAAAAGCTAGAAATAAAATAAAATAAAGGACTATCCCAGATAAACCATATCATGCTTCCTTGATTGGAGAAGGCTCGCTCTTTATGTCTAGTTCATTGTCACTTTTATACTAGAGTGAAAGATAAAATATTCATATATAATATGGTAATTCAATTTTATAAGCATTTTTTCTTGCGAGCTTAGTAAATCGGAAAGGTTCCTCCTTGAGGTTTAAGTTTAGCGAAAGGCCCCATACGAAATCATTCGATTCACAAATGAATCTATACTCGACCACCCTTCTTAAAAGAAACCAAACTACGAGGCTTGTTCGTTTGCTTCTAATATTGTGATTTTTTTATTTTTATTCATATCCCAGACTTGAATTATGACACTCAGGAGAAATGTACTTTGGTGTATGTTTTCGCTGATGATGTCCTTCTTGTGGATAAGACTGTAGAGAGAGTTCAGAAAAAACTTGAATTATGAAGGTTAACCCTAGAGTCTAAAGGCTTTCATTTGTGTAGATCTAAAATTGAATACATGAAATGTAATTTTAGTAGTAGAAGATCTAGTGGCGGGGTTGTACCAAAGGTGATCAAGCCATTAAAAGGAATGAACAATCTAAATACCTAAGCTCTATTGTTAAAAGTGAGGGTGATTGATGCGAGGCATCTCCCGCTTACAAAGCGGACACGGGGCATCTTTTTCTTACGAAGCGGAAATAAGGTTGATCCAGTGACCGCGCACGCGAACAACATAGGGTTGAACCGAGCGCCCTGCTTTTTATTTCTTTCCAATTTTTAGTAAGTTTCCTCATTTCATTTCATTCCATTCTAATCATTTCTTATATATGTCTTGTATAAGATATATATTTTGTTTTTGGCCCATGTTTCTGTCAGGACAGCTGTTGGCGTTCTTTTTTTCCCTTATGGGGTTGTATCAACTATGGGTGATGATCTGACTGAAGCATGTTTGAGGTGGTGATATCCTTCCAAGGTGTCGATATTGCTTCTGTTGTATCTCATTCTCGTCGGGGTACTTATCTCCTACTTTTCCATCCTCACATTCCTCCCTTCACAGCTTCTGCTTTTCCCTCCTTTCGCTTTGCTGCATCGCTGTCCCTGCCCTCCACCTAATTAACCATCACAACCCTACCAATCTTTCATGTCGCCGTTTAAATTTGTCCAACCGCCCTGCATCAATGCAGCCGCCTGTCGGCCATTTTTTTTTAACCTTCATGATTTGAAAAAGTGATGATTTTGTGATTTTGAAAATAATTTAAATATGAATATAACCCTTTTTTATTTTTAAAAGTAATCTTTTAATTTTTAAAATAAGTGAGACCAAACGAGTCTCACATTTTAAATACTTTAGATGATTTAATACAATACTACAAGTAATACACTTATCCCGAAGAATAAATATATCACTTGTAATAGAGATTCAATCACCTAGACTAAATAATTTGTGACATCCGTTTTGGTCTGCGAAATATTTTATAAATAGGCCAACAAGTTTCCCTATCTAACACAAGGATTAGATAAGGTTTATTTTATCTGGGTTCTTGGTTCCCTATAGAGGTAACCCCCTATAGTTAATTACATCTTAAATGATCGAAATCACTTAAGAAAACTCTCGATTAAGATAAGGTGGTTTTGCTTTCAAGATTTCGAAGTTTAGGTTTTCAGGTTGGACATGGGAAAATCAAATGGGAATGATTCAAAATAGTAACAATTATTTAAGGAATCCAAAGGGAAGAAAAGTAGGGGATATCACAGATCCAGCAGAAATCCCGGAAATGTCCCAACTATCCTATTGTTCGGTTTTATTTCTTTTGAAATGATTTAATTTGATATTTAAATCCTGCAAATTATTTATGATTTAGGACTTATGTTTACACAATATCAGACTGTGCAAATAACCTAAAAAATTGGGATGATTTACACCGTACCACACGGTAATCTCGGAAGAAGTTTTCCTAAGGCTTAGAGTCCTATTGGGAACTTTTCCCTTGAGTCTTCACAAAATAGCCCATAACTGTTCGTTTAATAAGACGATGGTCTTGTGCCATAAATACTAGACATCAAAGGAAAATAGGAAGTGGTTAGAATTTCTAAAAGGGTGGGTCTCAATTCTAGTTTTCTAAGATGATCAATAGAAACTCCTAGAGCTAGATCCTAGGCTCCTAAGGAGAAGAAGAAAAGACCTCACAAAAATGAGGTCAACAAATGGACCCCCAATATGTGAGGTGTGCTGACCAAGTACACCGCGCGTATTGGTGTTGACCAAATGGATCAACAAACTAAAGAATTGTTTAAGAAAACCGATCAAAGGTCGAACTTGATATGAAATTGAATTTGAATTGGGTTCCCAATCGGGAACTTACAGTTTGAGAAAGATTTAGTGAATAAATGAGTTGAGTCCCCCGCTGGAGAGTTCCCAACCTAAAGGCAAGAGTGCCCTGAAGATCTTTTGAATTTTGTTTTAGAATTAACAAGTGAGCATTCGATCGGAATCAAGGAGTCGGAACTCTCGCTGGGGATTGGAGAGTATGTTCCAAATTATCAAGTTTTAGATGTTTTCAAAAGATGGGAATCAGAATTTATGTACTGATCCCAAAATGAGAATTGAAATTTAATTATTAATCTCGGAAAGAGAGTTGGAATTTAGGTACCAACCTCGAAAGATGACATGAGAATAAGATACCGCTTTCAGGGACTCATACCTATCTCGAAGGATTTGAAGTTTAAAGGAATTAGAAGCCTTAACATCCATTGAAGGGGGTCTCATACCGATCCTTGAGAATTTAATTTGAAAGATTGCGATAGGAGGTGCTCCTAAAGCAACGCGGAATCGGATGTAAAATCTTCAACCTCTGGAATTTGATTTTGAAAGATTGCGATAGGAGCAACTCCTAAAGCAACGCGGAATCGGATATAAAATCCTCAACCTCTGGAATTTGATTTTGAATGATTGCGATAGGAGCAGCTCCTAAAGCAACGCAAAATCAGATGTAAAATCCTCAACCTCTAGAATTTGATTTTGAAAGATTGCGATAGGAGGGGCTCCTAAAGCAAAACGGAATCGGATGTAAAATCCTCAACCTTTGGAATTTTGATTTTAAAAGATTGCGATAGGAGCTCTTAAAGCAACGCGGAATCGAATGTAAAATCCTCAACCTCTGGAATTTTGATTTTGAAAAATTGCGATAGGAGCAGCTCCTAAAACAACGCGGAATCGGATGTAAAATCCTCAACCTCTGGAATTTTGATTTTGAAAGATTGCGATAGGAGGAGCTCCTAAAGCAACGCGGAATCAGATGTAAAATCCTCAACCTCTAGAATTT
>NEWO01000019.1:2329976-2378178 GCA_003013225.1 Phalaenopsis aphrodite | reverse complement strand
CTCTAGAATTTTGATTTTGAAAGATTGCGATAGGAGGAACTCCTAAAGCAACGCGGAATCGGATGTAAAATCCTCAACCTCTAGAATTTTGATTTGATTTTTGTGGAAAATTTGTGGAAATTTTGTGAAATTCTTATGAAACTTGTAGAATTTGAGAGAGTTGTGAAAAAATGTATGTAGCAATTTATGCATTGTAGAATTTTGTGAGAGTTCATGTGGATGTTACAAATATATGAATATTTGTAAAGAATAATGGAGCTTATGAAAGTTCTTAAAAAAAGGCACATTGGGAAAGAATGTTGGAGGCACTCAAATCAATCCCAAGAGGTAAACAAAAGAATCAGCTTGAGAAGGAATGTCGCATCCAACCTCAAAGCTGATCGAAGAATTATTCCTGTGGGAAGAGATGTGGCTCTATATTTAGAACCATCCAATCCTTATATGCACCAGACAAGAGTCTGAGAAGAGTGTGGTTCTATAAAGCTAGCTAAACTCTTCCACAAGAGGAAAAGGACCCAGTTTTAGACAAGTGCAACATCTGTGTTTTCTAAGAATGATGTTGTCTTTGAAACTCCACGATGCACAGTACTTCTTGATGTACTATCCGTTGACCGCAGGTATGTGTAAGAATAACCCATTCTTTAAGGTACTTTCAGAATTATATTCTCTCAAGTACACATAAAGATGTGCTACTTCTAAGGACGTCACAGCTCGAGAGGCCGTAACTTCGTAGCCTCATTTGTAGTAGTTGTCGTTTGCTTTGACTTTGAATCTGTAAAAGTTGTTCTTGTCGCCTTTGAGGAATAACTCTAACGTTCTTTGAATTGCTGCTGGAGTTGTATTTGCTGAGCGTTGAAAGATTTGACTTAGGGTTGATTTTCTATTAACTGTTAATATCATCGTCATTTTTTTAATTCTTTCTTTCTGAGCCTAAGCAAATTTAAAAAATTTGGTCGTGTGATCAAAATATTTTTCACTTACCGAAGATATTTCTGAGTCAATTAATAACCAACCAAAAGACTCGAGATCGCTGAACTTTTTTTTTCTGAGTATAATATCCGGAGAATTTCCTTAAGAGAGCATTCTAAGTCTCATTAATTAGGGGAAATTTGGACACCAATTTTTTATTGAAAGAAAACGAGATATATTAATAACGAAAAGAGAGAGACGCTTACAGAAATGAAAGACTAAACTCAAAAGGAGTAGGCTTCAAGATTATTTCTTGTGTGTCTTCTCCTTCAAAATAGACTCTTATTTATAGTACTTCATGACAAGGGGCTAAATCGTAATTTAACCCTTACAAAGATAAGATAACATATAAGATAAGCGACATGTGTCACGACATAAAAAAATGTTGAGATTCCATTGAGATAACATTAAATTTCTTAAGATAAGATAAAGAGACTTGGTCAAAGTGATGACAAAGCCTCATAATTTGACCATACAGGGTAAATTAATTTAACCTTGTATGACAAAATTATTTTAACAGGACCCACCATATGCTTAAAATGATGATTTCACTCCATTCTTTAGCGGATTTTGTGAATTTTGATATAATAGCATCCAAATTCTCTTCGTGTTGCTTAGACAGATCGCCATGTCATTCCACACGTTGTCTCTAGTGTCTTAGCTTTTGCAATACCCTGTTTTATTCCTGAGGATCCTCCTTAGTACTTTTAATTCTTGGATAACTTTTGCGACTTGTTATCCTTCGATCCGACGAGCATTGTGTCGTAGGTTGTCTCTTCTTTCTCAAGTGATGGGTGATTCGAGCGACTCCCATTAGATACTTCAGTGTTCGTTAGCTGTATTTTCGGAGCTAACATCCTCTTCTCCTTGTGCGAGGAACTCAAAATGCTGCCGTCCAAAAGATTTGTCGATAGGAACCCATTTCTGTCTTCCTATACTTTTGGGATCCATTCTGTAAGAAATTTGTTAATTTCCTTCTCTTCTAGTTCAAAACCTGCACATAAAATGAACGTTAGCCTTGAAAGGTTGTCGGCGAGGACGTTGTTCTTTCTGTCAATATGTTCGAAATTAACAGTGATCTCCAAGCCATTGATGAAGTCTGTGAATGCGAGTCATCGTACCCTAGATGGCTTGTTATTGGTAATCTTATTGTAGAATGAGATGATAGCTTGACAATCGGTGCGTAATGTGATTTTGCTTTTGTCAAAGTAGTGGATTTTTAAGGTACTCAGAGTTTCCATGCATGCGTGAATTTCCGCATCGATTGTTGACTTTACGTTCGGGAACTTCCCACTTGCGTAGACACAGACTCGTTCAGAACTTCTGGGATTTTCCTTTTTGTTCTTCCATTTGCAGACGCCGCGCCATCCTTCCATGCATCTGTCTGTTTCGAGAATTACGTAGGCATTTTCTGGTGGTAGTTTAAGGTATGGTAGGCTCTGGACTAGAACTTTGATCTTTCGTACAATTTCCCAATCGTGAGTCTTCATCTTTTTATCTCCGTGCGGTGACGTCTTCTAGTAGAGCGGTCCTGACAAAACCCCTAGGTTAGGAATATAAGTTCTGACATAGTTGAGAATTCCTAACCAGGAACGCATCCCTTGCTTCTCCTTTAGTTTGTCATCAGGGAAGTCAACGATCTTCTTTATGATGTGTGGCTGGAGTTTTATTTTTGAGTTACCGATCACCGCACCTAAAAATTCCACCTGTGAGGTTCTCACTTTCATTTTAGTTGCCGATAAAACTAGTCCCTCTTGTTCTACAATCC
Source organism: Phalaenopsis aphrodite (assembly GCA_003013225.1). Classification (NCBI taxonomy): domain Eukaryota; kingdom Viridiplantae; phylum Streptophyta; class Magnoliopsida; order Asparagales; family Orchidaceae; genus Phalaenopsis; species Phalaenopsis aphrodite. The sequence goes on along the minus strand of NEWO01000019.1, from coordinate 2,375,441 downwards.
TCAGGAACTGCTCCAAGTGCTCTTTGTGCTCATATTCATTGTCACTGAAAATGACTACGTCGTCAATGTATACTGCAATGAAATTAGAATACTTACTAAAGCAGTTATTCATCTTCTTTTGAAAGATTGCTAGTGCATTCTTTAACCCAAAAGACATTACAAGTCATTCTTACAGGCCTATTGGGACGACGAAAGCGGTCCATTCTATAGACTCCGTGTGCATGACAACCTGATAGAAGCCACTTTTTAGATCAAATTTCGAATATATTTTCCTGGTATCTATTCGTTTAAATAGTGTGTTGATCCCAACAGACTGTACTAATCTTTGTGCGTGTTGTCGTTGAGGGATCAGTAGTTGAATATCATTCTTTCTTTGTCTTTCGTTTCTTTTCCCGTCACTGGATCAACAGTTGTTCATGAATTTACCATTAGTGCCATCGTTCTATGGCGACTTTTGCTTGACCTAATGACCTTTAGAGCAAGCAAGCTTTCTACATGTTTCCGGAATTGTTCCTGCATTAATGGAGTTATGTGTTTGTGAGGCTTATCTTGGATGGTGAGGTCAGGATTGATTATCTCGATCTTGCACACGACTTCATTTCTGCTCCAGTGTTTTATAGGGTTTTCACGAATGTACTCCTGCTCTTGCAATCGTTGGAATAATGTTCTGAATTTCTTTAAGAAAGGATTATCTTGTATCCTCTGCGTAAATATCCACTCTGGTTGAAGTTTACGGTAAAATTTGTAGCTGATCTCCATTTATTGCAGTTGTTTGGCTGCTACTTCCACGTCTGATGTGGTCTTGATATGAGTGATCTCTTTGTAGAAGGTCACCGTATTTCCTTCTATACGCATTCCTCCGTTCAGGCTTCGGATGAAGTTGCACCCCAACAACATTTGGATGCCATCCTTGACATCCATCTCTAGGCAGTAGATTAAATGTATTCAAAAATTATGTTCGTTAAGAATCATCATACTTGTCTTAATTTTTCGGTTGGCGTTGGTTGTTGAGTTGACTCCGCTAAAGGAGACTTGGTAAGTCAGCTCTTCAATGGCTTCAGCGGGGATGTTCTTTGTGTTTGCACAACAAGAGGTTGCGCCAGTATCGACAATAGTCTTCAGGCTGAAGATCTCTACTCCCGATATTTTGAATTTTATGACCAAGTTGAACAATCGGTTGAGGATTCATTTTGGTGTTGCATGCACCTGTTCTTTCGCATATTCACTGAAGAATTTCGCCACAGTACTTTCTTCAAGTTCTTCTTCATTTATGCAGAGTACTTTTATTCTGTCATGCTCGAAGAGTTCTTTTCTTTCTTCTCCTAGTTTTTCTGCAATCAACTCCTGCAATCTTTGCTGGAGTCTTTTATTTTCTTTCTTTAAGAAGCTTAAGTAATTTAGCAATTCCTGAATCAAAGTGTCCTTTGATTGGTATGTTTGCAATACGACTTCTTTTTGAATGTTAATTGTCAGGTAAAATTTTGCACACATTGGGCAAGCTGTGAGTTTGCAAGTTATGCAATGTATCCTCATATGGGAATTTGTAGTCATACGGCAATATGAACAATGATGAACGACCCCTGTATGGGCTTGTTCTGTTCCTAGTTGTGAGAACACTTACTTTGTTCTTCTGGTAAGCAGATGAACGAGCGTCACCAGTAGTCTTCCTCTTTCATCATGAAGATGTAGTCTTCTGGAGGTAAGTCCTCCAGTGCATGCTTAACATGCGCGAGGGTATTCATACCTTCCCCTTCGGAGATGCTGCAAATGACATATGATGCTTCCTCGTCAAGGTCGAGTGATAATACATCATAATCTTCGGGCAGGTTCAGATTACTGAGGATGGTTGCTCGAGTCATTTTTCCTCGTTTGCTCCTGCATTCCCTTGCAAAGTGTCTTTCTTCCCCTCAGATGTTGCAACGACACTTTGAAGCTCTTGGTTTGTTTTTGTTCTTCATGACACGGACATGCGTGTCATGCGGCTTCCTTTTGTAGTTTCTTGATTTATGCAAACAATATTTCTTATGGTTATTGTAGTACCATGGGACAGGGATCTTTTATCAGATTGACAGATCTTTTATCCCCCTCTGGATTGCAGTCTTTTTGCATAGGTCAGCCATATATTGATATGTAAATCTAATTCTGGGCAAGACGCCTATGGTATTGAACGGGTGCTTGGCTTTGAAGGCGACTTCGACTTCATTGCCAATGAATGGAGGCATTTTCCTGAAGAATTTTTCGGATAGTTCAAAATTTATGTACATTCTGCCTGATTTTGCTGCAAGCACTTTGTAGTCGTTCATGTACTTGAACATATCTTTTATCTCGTGGCATGATAGCCTTTCTAGATCCAAAAAAGCCCTATTTTTCTCTTCCGTTGATCCTTGATACGGGTCTTCGAGAATTATAATGCGCCTTATCTGGGAGATGATGTTTTGAGGGTCATCTGCTATGTTAACAAGGGCCTCATATTCTTCTTCATACGTCATTCTCCAATGGATCTAGATCTTCTTTTCTACTTCTCCAAGTAGATTCTCAATGAACATCACTTTTGCTTATTGTCTTGGAATTGTTTATCGTTTACTAGGTTTAATGTGATGGATTCCCATCGTGAGATAACGTCGTCATAGAGCGAGAAGTCGTCCAATAGTATCTGCAAGACTCCTTGTGAATTGTGGGCTGATGGGAGATAACTCCTTGTGAAGTCCGAAGATCGACTTCTGAATTGGTGGAATGAATTTGATTGCGCAAATGAAGGTTCAGCTTGTGGTCGAACGGTGGCTGGAGGATAAGAGACTGGTCCTATGGTAGGTTCATTGGGGGGGAGGTATGGAGATGAGGATACTGAGGCGTATAGGTTTTCAGCTTTGTCAGCAAGTTTTCACAATTTCGGCTAATCTAGGTCAGCAAACTGACTTTCGATGTTGGGTAATGCTATTTCATTTGTCAGGTGAATTGGCTCTTTGGGAGGTGGAGTTATGGGTTTAGAAAGGTCTTTTGAGATATGTGGCGTTTCAAAAATTGGCTCTGGTTGTGGTGGAGTTGAATATAGGTTTACCTCTTCATTTATTTGTGACTGATCATCTTCATCACCCCATCCTGTAGTGATGATTGGTGCATCATTCTTCATGGAATATTCAACTAGGTAATCATATCTTCCACTTGGATGCCCTAGTGGTCCTACTGTAGGATTACCATTCTGATATCGTTCCCATAAGATTTGTTGATAGCTTTTCGAAGCCTTCTTAGTATAGCCGGCATTTTCCTCCGCAGCTTCGTTGACGAAAGTTTCGGTTTTAGGATTTAGGGTATCTGGTCCATCTTCTGTCTCCTGTAGTCCTCCTTCTGTCGGACCTTCAATCCCACCGCCTTCCTGTAGTCCTTCTTCTGTCGACCGCCTTTCGTGAATGAACTTTGTTCATTATTATGCGCATTTAGATATAGGAAGAGGGAGAAGTGTGTTGATCCCCGACAGACTGTACTGATCCTTATGCATGTTGTCGTTGAGGAATCGGTAGTTAAATACCATCCTTTCTTTGCCTTTCGTTTCTTTTCCCGTCACTGGATCAACAGTTGTTCCTGAATTTATCATTAGTGTCATTGTTCTATGACGCTTTTTGCTTGGTCTAATGACCTTTAGAGCAAGCAGACTTTCTACATGTTTCCGGAACCACTCCCAACAAACAATTCAAGTTCCACAAAAACTTCATACATCCCAAAGGATTGATGATACTCTCCGTCTTTCTTTCACCGATTATTCAGCTAAACCATCCCTACCCCTATCATCCACAAAAAGGGAAACCTCAATATCCTCGGAACAAGAGGATGAGCTTATATTCGTCATCCTTGAAAATGAGTTGAACGATTGGATTTCACACATAAAAATCTTTACAAATGACTTAGCAATTAAGCACTTGATCTTTTATTAGCCTTTTGATTTTTAATGTCATAAATAGTATCTACAGAATTTGGTAGGAAGTCCTTCAAAAATCACTTAAAATCCTCACAAATTGCTATAAAAACTAGTCATTATATGTTGTTTTGCATGTGGCAGTTTCCACTTTGCTTTGTCCATAGTTTAGCTAGCCATTTTTTGTTTGCAAGTGTATGGAGGGGCGTGTTGTTCATGTAAATAAGTATTAGTTATGCGTGAGCATTTGGTCGGTTTGGATGAATTGATTTACAAATTGTTCAAATTGATTGCAACCAAAATTTAAAATCCGAAAAATCGAACAAATCATAATTTTGAACCGAGCTGGTCAAACCAAAACTTATTTTTTTTAAACGAATCGGTTATGAATAAAGTGCAAATTTAGTTGTTTGTTGTAATTTAATTATTAAGAAAAATTATAAATTATATATCTTGTATATATAATATCAGTTAAATTCCATGAAATCCTCAATTTATGTTGCATATGTGATAAAGTTTATTTTTTTTAGTTGTTTGATTTGAAATTAAAATATAGGAAGATTTACATACATACCACTTAATTCCATGTATTTACATATCTAGGACCTAAATTTCAATTTTGACATTAATGCCTCCTTACCTATGCATGAAAAGGTGTATTTCAATTTTTTTTTTTTTTTTGGAAGTTAAAATGGTGGTATTTTTTATGTGATATGAAAGATTTGGGTGGTAGAAATGTAAAAAAAATAGTGTATAGGCGTTGGATATAGAAATACATAGGAATTAGGAGTTATGTATGTAAATGCCCCTAAAATATAATAAAAAACTTTAATTAAATTTTGATTTTTTAGTTTATTTGTCAAATAAAAGTGAAAATCAAACCAATAACCTAGAAGTTAATATTAAGATTCTAAAAATAGAAAATCGAAATATACTTTTGAAGCTTAATAAAATCAATGAAATTTGTTCGGTTTAGTTTGGTTTTTCGGCTTTGACCAAATAATGCACACCATTAAGTATATCTTCCAATTTTTAACACAACTTAATAGAATTATAACATAAGTATTTGTTATTATATATCAAATTGTTTGTAGACGACTTAAATGAATGTAATAGAGTGAATTAGACCACCAAATATCTTTTATATAGCATAATTACTCAATTAACATTATTTAAACATAGTTATATAAATAATCATAATTAACATCTTATGAAGTAAATTGGTAAGTTATGATCAAACAAATTTCCTAATCACAAGAGTGATCGATATCTTTCAAATGTATAAATCAAGCACATGATCACATTATATAATCATTGAAACAATTTATGCGTAATTATTCTATTGCCAATTGATCAAATAAAGGTGAAATCAAATCAATTAATTTTTCAAAAATATAATCAGTAAGAAATTTATTTTTTGAATAATTAAATCATTTTTTTGGTAAATATAGTTAAAATGAATTCATTTTATCTTTTTGTTCATCATTTTGAATCCTTGGTAAATGTTATTAAATCGATTTATTGGTAAATCTTACTAAATCGATTTATAATTAAGCACTTAAAAACTCGTACAATAGATTTTTTAGTCGTAAGTTGTAAAACTTATATATTTCATTTTTGAGCTTGTTGATTTAATCCACTCGAGCTCATTTCTAAGTTGCAAATGTGTCAGTGCTAGTCTAATGGCATAGGTCATCATCATCATGGTTGTTTATAATTGAATTATCTAGAAGAAAACACTAAACAAACTATTTAACTGCACTGCACTTAATTTATTATCATTAAATCGCTTGTTATGTAAACTCGAGAGGGACATTGGGTTATCAGAGATTTTGCTCATCATGTTAAATAAGTTGTTAAAGCTTCTAAACAAATTCCATTAATTTTTGATCTCTTTCCTTCTGCATTTCTGTATATTTCTGCTACTGTAATGGCCACCAATCTTCAATAAAATTATAAGACACCCTTTCACAACACACATTTAATCACTCGAGATACCGCTGCCATATTTGGCTCAAGTATATCAAGGTTCTGCACTTTGGCCCCAGTCCCCCTCTGACGTCAATTTTGCACTGTTATTTGTTTTCTTATTTTTTTACCAGTCTTGGATTATTTTAGCAAATGCTGTACTGGTTTATGCCAGGAGGACAGAGCAGTTGTATTTATCTGGTAACTTTTTGCTTGATTCCTCACAGGAGGTCCATGACTACCTGAAAAGCCTTTGCCCTGATTTGCATGTTTCACGAGGTGAATATGATGAGGATGCTCGTTACCCAGAGACCAAGACTCTAACAATTGGCCAGTTCAAGCTTGGGCTATGTCATGGCCACCAGGTTTTACATTTTCAACCATTCTTTTGCTTATTTTATTAATATATGCTAATGACAATTCGTGAATATTGCATACAACTTCGAATTGTATGTATGGCATCCTGAAGAAGAGAGATGGTGGATGGTAAACGGAATTAATGTTTTTCTAAGGCTCGGAAACTTGTGAAATTTTTCCCTCATTCCTTTCAATAGCATTATTTCTGATATAACTTGAGGAGAGAAATTTTTTTATTGAAAATGAGATTGATACCTGCTGGCTTGCTAATCAGTACTTGAATTGTATATTCAATTACAGTGGCTGTAGCCTCTAGGAACCGGGCATAACATCTGCCTATTATGTATATTTCATAACATGATAAAATTGTTTAGCGTCACTATGTAATGTGTATTATATTGCAATTTTGTTTGGAAAAAGAAGAAGAAGAAAGAGTACTGAAGCATGAAATCTAAGCGGGGGGCAAATCATGCTAGAAATCATTTTATTTAAAGGATCAAGTATTAAAATGAACCTAATAGGAGATTACATGATTGAATTTTATTCCATTGTTCTATGTAAACAATAAGATTAGAATCTATGTATAAATAGGTAGAGAAACAATTATCTAGCAACGACATAAATTTGGAAATTAATCTTTAATTTTGGAATCCATAATTAACTACAAAACAAAAAATTGAATACTTCTGTCCGCAGATTGCTTAGATTGAAAACTGCTATCCACAATTTGCTAGATTGTCATAGATGTGAAACTTTTATCCATTGATTGTTTGGTTGTTGTAAATGGGGAGGTGCTAATTATAAATTTAGGATTATTTCAACACAATCCTTCGAACTAGGTTTGTCTATGTTGAAATGCCTATTTTATTGATTATTTTATCAAAACTCAAGACCTCATATTTTCATTATTTCGTGTTATCGTGGATCATAACATATTTAGTCAGAAGAGATAGTCGACCTAACCTAGTGGTATAAATGAGTCGAGTTGAGCTCGAGCCAGCTCAAAACTTGAGCTTGCTTAATTATTTGAGTGAGCTTATGCTTAAGCAAAATTTTATAAGTTTGAGTGAGCTCACATGCTGGCTGTTTATCATTATAGAGAAATAATTTTGATTTAAGAAATTTTTGTAGTAAAATGAGAAAAATGTGCGATTATGGGAGAAATAATAAGAAATAACTTGATATAAGAAGGTATAATATAATTTAAAATAAATTTATAATATATACTCAAAATCATAAAATTTATTACATTTTAAGTGCATTTTGTATTGCCATTTTTTAAAAAAAGTTGGGCTCACGAGCTAATAATCTTAGTCAAGTCTAGCTCAACTTTGACTTGTTAGATCCTTGAGCTCAACTAATGCGCCAGATTGGCTCAGTTGCACTCAAATTTAAACTGTGTGTAGGATTTTTTTATTATTGAAGGGTAACTTATAGACGGGATTGGATTTTTTCTAAGGGAGTAATTTCAAGCTTACTTCAGCTAATAAAGGGATTTGCATCTTATCAAGTGCATTCCATGATTTTTAGGATTTCATTCATTTAGAAACTCGAGTCATGATGATAATTTGATGGTACTATTTTGTGGCGAATCATTTGGTCAGAGTGTTTAAAAAATAATTGTCTTTTTTTGTGGTGTTATTTTTTGATGAAACGACATGTTCATAATCTGCGACATCCTTATGATTTTGAGACTTTTGAGAGTAATCTTTGAGGCAAACCTGGCATGATATTGACTTTTTGTGAGCTTAATTTATCTTAAATTTGTAAACCTAGTCAAATGATTGCGAAAGATGATTGGATTGCTACTTTATGCTTGAGGCTGTAAATTTTGTTTAAAAAATATTTAGATTTTAGAGTTTTTTTTCCCTTAATTTTTATTTTATATTGATTTTCTAAGTTTGAAATGATTTTTACTGAGATTATGGGGCATCTTCATTATAGTATCCTTTTCCTGTTGAAATTTTTTTTTTTCATTGTGGTTATTATTGAAGCATTGGACTAAATTTGTTGCCCTGAATTTTGCCAACTCTGATAGTTTTCTTTTGGAGGATTTAGTTTTGTAAATTTGCACTACGCAAGTTCATTTCAACATTCTTTGTATTACAGACTTTGTCTACTTTGTTCTTGTACTTAGAGAATTAGGTTTGTGAGAGTTTAACTTATGGTCATAGCTTATAAGCACGGCATCAACAATCACGTGTTTGCATTTTCTTTGCAAAATATCTTGAAGGTATGTAAATGGAGGATAAAATATTTCTAGCAAATTTTGTGGTCGTGTACTAGATTCCCGATGTGACATGAGTAACATGATGAGTAGTATTAGATTTATGTGCGGAGAATTTAAAATTATTTTTTGAGGCAAAACTTGTCTGCTTCAGGTTTTAGGATGCGTAGGATTGGATCGCTAAATGAGAATTACAAGTCCACGTGTAAGTAAAATGACCTGCTTGAGAGCATGCATATAAGCTCTTGATGTGTCTGCATTTTAAATTTAGAAGAGAGTTGTGAATTTTTGAAATTGCTGTATAATTTTTAAATCATTGTACGTCTCTCAAGGCGGGGCAAACATGAATTTATCCTTATAACTTTTTTTAGTCTGTGCAACCTTTTGCTAGGTTAGTTTGAGCATTTAACACATTTGTCCAAGCACATGCAATCAAAATTGCTCTCGAGGATTTGATGTATCATGCCAGCCTTATGTTATGTATTACGGTAGTTGTTCACGTGATTTCATTGTTATTTAAATGTGTTTATGGCTTTACATTTTATAAACATTATTGGTTGCAGTTTGTCCGCTTGTATGTGCCAGTTTACGGATTCAATTGCCACAGTTATTTAGTATTTTCATTGTGTTTTTAAAATATTGCTAGTTTGCTTGTGTTTAGCCCTTATGTTCAAATGAAGCCCGCATGGGTCCTCCCTTCCACTTTCAAAAAGGTGTGTTTCTTAACCCATTTTCACGACAAATCTTATTTATCCATTGTGTGCAAGGTTAAGGTTCCGAGTTTTCAATAAAGTTTTGTGTGCTAAAGGCGAGATTTTAGTTTGCTCGTAGATAATCCATTATTTACAGTCAATCTAGTTCATTTCAAGTATTGCATTTTAGAATTTTCATTTTTGTTCTTATTATGCATTTAAACTTTCATTTGTTGCGTTATATGGTGTAGAGAGTCATTTTAATTATACCTTTTAAGTTCTTTACAAAATCAGTTAAGTGAAAGTTTTGTAACCTCCCGACATCTCCCTCGCATAGGGAGCTTTTATGGGGCCAAGAAGACTGTATGTATGAATGATGTTTAGGACACCACAATTACTCTCTTGATATTTGGGTATTGTATGTAGGGGTGTAAATGAACCGAACACGAACAAACAGAATTTGTGTTTGTGTTTGATTCGTTTGAAATTTAGTTTGTTTGAAATAAGCTCGTGTTCGAAATTGTTCGTGAAGTCACTGTTCGTGTTCGTTTCTTAATGAACGAGCCAAACATTGTTCGCGAACGACGAGCCAGTTTGACATCCCTAATATTAATATATCTAAATAATATATTATATTAATTATATAATTTATATTATATAAATATATAATATCTATATTAGTATATTACTAACATAGTATATTGATATATTATTATTATTAATTTATTATATATTATAATTTATAAAATTTAATTTTTTTAAATATCATTATATTTTATATATAATTATTTTAAATTATTTTATATTTCGAACAATAACGATTCGAACACGAACGAACGCACCACTGTTTGTGTTTGGTTCTTTTAACTAACCGAACGAAAAAAAGTTTGTTCATGTTCGTCTCGTTTACTTATCGAACGAATCGAAACAAAATCCTTTGGGGAGAGAGAGAGAGAGAGAGCGAGCGAGGGAAGGAGAGAGAAAGATAGACAAAGATGAAAAGAGAGAGTAGATGAAGCATGGGATGCATGGTGGTAGGTTTTTAGTAGGATTTAACTTAAATCTTGTCAAATAGCGAAAACAAGAACTTGAATTCTTTAGTCTTAAATTCCATTTCTCCACTTATTTTACCAAAGTCTTGAGTGGATATAACATAAATAGCATGTCATAAACTTCTCTCCTTTAAGCTCACCTCGATTCTTCGATGCATTCTCATTGAGTTTCGGGCAACCTCCCACTTCTTCACACGCAACAAAGTAGCCCAATGCCTTCTTTAGCCAGCTCACGTGTGCCTTCTTCACATGCTACTAGCCTTTGATGATACTGAGCTCTATGACTTCCTCAATTTTGTTGTTGTAGAGGTTTTCAGCAATTTGTGGAGTTAAAGGGTGGGAGAGCGAGGGAAATACGACAAGGGAGTGTGCAGGCGAGTATAATGACAGAGCTTTATTTTTTATTTTTTCCTTTTTTTTAATTGAATTGGGCTTTCCATTGATTTTCACCCATTGAGATATTGTCCGCTTTGGCTTAATGGCCTCACAATTGTCTTATTGGGGTTTTTTCAAGATGTCATCCATTCTGAGAGCAGTCCCTTACGAGCAGACTTAACATTAAAGTTTCTAATGAAATTCTAATTATTACACTAAAAAAAGTTTCAATATTTAAGTGTTCAACTTCATTCTACTGGAGGTGTATCACAATCTCCCACACTTAAATAACTAATAGCATTGTTAATTTTTTTAATTCAGAATCATCTACCAAGCATATATAATTCTAGAGGTACTCTGTAGACTCAAGAGTTGGCTCTCATTATATAGCACTTTGACTCATATAGGGTTCAAATGTTAGCTCTCATGGTGTAGCACTTTGTTCTGTATGACATTAAGTTCTTATCTTCAGGCTGGTGTATTGCTCCAATATCTTTTGTAATAGTCTTTGATTTGGCTTAATGGCCTCATGGTATTTGTCCTATTGATGCAACTTCCTAGGAGATTACCCATTCAGAGAGTGCTCTTGTACTAGCACACTTAACTTTGAATTTTTTAATGAAATTCCAACCACACAGGTTTAAATAATATTTAAGAGTTCAGATTCATTTTGTTTAAGAGTTCAACATCATTATATTATATTAATGGGATTTCACATTTGGCCTCTGATTTTCTGCATGGGGGATAGTGCACAACATGGGACAGAGAGAAATGAGGTGCGAAGGTCAACAATATAGAATTTTTTTTTATAATTTCTTTAGTTACACCATATTGGCGTTTCTCTGATTTTTAATTGGATTGCCTTGTATACTTCCTTTTTAAGGACCTTATTAATAGAATCATTCATGATATCAAGTTGATGTTGACGTCAATTAAAATTTTCTCAATAGAGTTTAGTAATGTGGGAGAGTTTCTTGATAATCAATATCATATGATTGGGTGTATTCTTTTGCAATAAGTAGTATTTTAAATTTATTCATGCTTCCATTTGTGTTTTGTTTGACTGCAAGAATTATTTGCTTCCATTTGAAAATTCCCATATACCATCCTTTTTTCTTAACTCATATTACAAATTTCTTCCAATCATGATTTTGACAGTTTGTGAACATTATTTGGAATCCTTTTTTTTAGGAGAAGTGATAAAAACATGAAATTAGCCCTTTAACATGAATTGTACTCAAGAAATACCGTCACTATTGTGATTTCCAACATTAGTGTCCAACTTCTTTAGCACTGACTTTTTCGTGTTAATCACAGTAATTTTCTTTTTAAGAGGATCTATCACATTTGCCAAGGCTAGTTTTAACATGAAATGTACTCGAGAATGACCTCCATTGTCGCTTTCTAGAGCACATAAGCAAAGAGGAAAGCATGCCAAATGTATTTTTCAGCAAAGTGGCCTACCTAGGACCGTCTAATTTGTTCCTTTAATAAACTGTGAGATGTGATGAAGTTTATAACACTTGATGATTTTCAGGAGGGATTTTAGCCTTTGATATGACTTAGCAATGAATTATAATCAAGATGACAAATTTTGACTCAGATTTGAACAAATTTGGCTTGTAATTCATCCTTATTTCTGAACAGGACACGATAGCATGTGCATCATGACATGAGCTGGTAATGCAGAGTAATACAGAGAGTGCAAAACATGGCATGCATTAAAAGTTGGCTGTAGAACAGGACACGATTAGATTAAGGCTTTGTTGTTGTTGTTATCACATTCTGTTATTCAAATCATTCACATGAGGCCCTTTAATCCGAACCAATCGAATAAGAGTTTACCATTACCAGTAAGGTCATCATAAGGGCCGTTATTGCTAATTGAGTTTGGTTAAGAGGCCATTAACCATACTATTAAATAATCCAACATGCTCCTACCAGTAGAGGTCGTTATCCGAGCGAGGTTCATGTGGAGACCTGTCAAATCCGGATTGGATTGTAAATCTTAGTTCTTCGTACAAAGTAACCATGAATGGCATCGTATCTTAAAATGAATGATTTTCTTTTTTTTTTTAAATCTTTTCTATAGTATCTATTTCTTCATAATGAAATAGTCATATCCCATGTATAAAAATTAAAAAAAAAATCCCATTTATAAAGATAAGAGACCATCATCACATTAACAAGACATGAACTTGTAGTAGTTAAGCATGGATTTAAATTTGTTATCTGTATTTTATGCTGATAATTGAAAGAAAATAATTATATTACACGGTATGACAGGATGGATATACAGCAGATTCAGTATGCTGAGCTTAACTTCCTTGAGCTCTCTCTCTCTTCCTTTATCCCTCTCTCTCAATCTTCTCGTTTATTCATTAATTTTTCTCTCTTAATTTCTAAGGTAGATAAGACAAAATGACTAGTCCACTTGCAACCAATTGATAGGGCCTTCGTTGATCCATGCTACTAATTAATTAGTTTCTCTTAGGGGTGCAAACGAGCTGAGCTTGAGCCAGCCCTGGCTCGGCTCATGTTCAGCTCATAGAAATATACCATTGTTCGTGTTTGACTCGTTGATATATCAAGCTCAAAAAGTTGGTTCATGTTCGACTTGTTTGGATAACTAGTCGAACACGAGCTATTCATGAAAAATGTGTTGTTTTGACACCCCTAATCATGCAGCTATGTAAAGGGTAGGAGTGAGATTTAAATCTTATTATTTATATTAAAATATTCGTTTATATAGAATTTAATATATTTTTATTTTAAATTATTATTATTAATTTTAATTGATTATAAATATTTGTAGCATTGTAGTCAATTTAATTATTTCAAGCCAAAACGAGCCGAACACGAACGAATAAATTTTTGTTCATGTTCGGCTCCTTTAGATATCGAGCACAAAAAATTGTTTGTGTTTGGTTCGTTTGCTTATCGAACGAATTGAATACGAACCACTTAACGAGCCGACGAGCTATTTGCAAGCAACAAGCCGTTTTGACAACCCTAGTTTCTCTTATTGGGGCAGCTAATTCACTCATCCACTTAAACTTACCCAATTGAAATTATATGTGTCTTTGTCTGTGTGTCTGCGGTTTGAAATTATATGAAAAAGGACAGAGATTATTAATAATGACCAAATATGATCGAGTTCTAAATGTCTTGTGAAATATCATCTGCATATAAATTCCCCATAGTTTTGTGTTGCAGCTTTAGTCAAATAGAGCTCCCCAATCAGATTAATTACGAATAATTTAGCAAATCCCAGCTGTTAAATCATTCCCTGCTGTTTTGCACCTGTTATTATACCATCTTTTGCCAGAATATGCCGTCATATGTAATTTTCAACAATGTTCTACCTATGGTTCATTTGATTGTTCGTTTATTGTAACATTTTGATTTTATTTTGCTCAGTTTGTCCGGGAAAACAATTATGACGGTTTGTAAAGCTATAATTTTTTGTTGATTTCCAAATACAACCAAAATTATGAATTTAACAAATTTTATCTTTTGTTAGAACATATTTTCTAATTCCTATATCATTTGTAAAGTTAAAGTACTTGTTCAACTTAGCGGTTGTTTGAGATCACTTTTGATTTTAATTTTTGATTATTTTTATTTTTGTTTTGTTTTATTTATATTTTTATTTAAAATGAAACATATTTGATTTGTTATAATATGGTTTGTTGTTTTTAAAAACACTCAAAATAACTTTTGAGTGTTTTTAAAAACAAAGTAATTAATAAAAACATGCCAAAAAGCACACTAAACAAACATATTTTTAAATTAAAAGAAAAAACAAAAGAGATGCCAAATAAGCCCTTAGTTTTTTCATGATTTACAATAACAACAAAATGCTTTCCATGAACTCAATACGGCGAATGCAGGTCATTCCATGGGGTGATTTGGATTCTTTGGCAATGCTCCAAAGGCAACTAGACGTCGACATACTCGTCACCGGTCACACCCACCAATTCAAGGCCTATAAACATGAGGGCGGTGTTGTCATCAACCCGGGTTCCGCAACCGGTGCATACAGCAGCATTACTTACGAGGTTAACCCCAGCTTCGTGCTTATGGATATCGACGGACTTCGTGTTGTAGTCTATGTTTATGAGCTCATCGACGGAGAAGTGAAGGTCGACAAGATCGACTTCAAGAAAACTGCTACCACCCAATCTGCTCCCTGAATCTCGGCTTGGTGTTGTTGTGATTTTATTTGATGAGATGGAAGGTAAAAAAAAAAGTTCTGTTTCCTGTTTTAAAATTCATTTCGTGTGCTATATTCACGTCAAAGATTAGAATGAATGGTATGTGGTGAAGTTATGATGGTGGTTTATCATGACATTTTAGTAGTATATATCTTGATAAAAAACATATATAAATAAGGTGTCATATATATATATATATATATATATTAAAGTATAAATGTTAGATGTGTAAATACATAGGAATTGAGTGGTATTTATGTAAATATCCGAAAAAAAATAATTAATCGAGCTCTTGGGAATGAATATCTAATAGGTAGCCACTAAAAGGTAGAAGCCAAATCAAGTAGTTGAGGCATGTTTATATTTTTGCCTACGATACGACAAAACATACCATATGCTCATGCCGAACTCCCTCTCTCTCTCTCTCTCTCTCTCTCTCTCTCTCTCTCTCCTGCTCTCTACCTCTTATATATATGGATGGTGAGAAGGATCTTTCAAGTAGGACCCTTGAACATAATGCTTGGAATGATATGTGGCTTGCTACATATAGTTTTTTAGTAAAGTTTTGGGAGGTAAGAACCGAACAACATTATTTTTTAGGGTGGGCAGTCATAAAATGTCTATTTTTCTTTTTTTTATGTATAGGGCAAAAAAATATATTAAGTGAGGCAACATGCCTAAACTGCATAAGGAAAAAAAAAATTAAATCTTACTATTTATATAACAAAATTACAAATTTCAGAGAGGGCAGGGCAACTGCCTACCCAGGATAGAAAAAATATTACATTAGTATTACGCACGTAGAAGTAACGTGCGTAGCCAATGAAATCACGCCACAACACCCCGCGCGACAGAGAAAAAAAAAGGGGCACATGGGGAATATTCTCCCCTCTGTTATTCATGTGTTATTGTGCGTTATTCATGTGTTATTGATGTGTTATTATGTTATTATAACACTAAGAATATTCTCAGGACACAATAATGTATGAATAACACACAATAACACCTGAATAACATAGAGAATATTCCCGATAGAGAAAAAAGTGGTGCGATAATATGGGGGAATATTCTCCCCGTGTTATTCATTGTGTTATTGTGTGTCATTCATGTGTTATTGTGTCATGGGAATATTCCTGGTGTTATAATAACACTAACACATGAATAACACGGGGAGAATATTCCCCGTGTTACTGCGCCGTTTTCTTTTCTCTGTCACGCGCAGTGTTGTAGCGTGATTTCATTGACTACGCACGTTACTCTACGTGCATAGTACTAATGTAATATTCTTTCCCAAGATATTACCTGGTTCCTATTTGGAGGGGTTGAGGTTAGCTTTTGGGGTGGGGGGCTAGTTAAGTTAAGTGATGAATGGGTTGGCTGAGAGTTTAGAAGGTTGAAGGGCTTAATTCAAGGCGTATGGAGGTGTGGTGGCCACACTTGCCTTAAGGGTTAGGTTATAACAGAATAGTAATAGGGAGATATAAACAAACTATAAAGTAATATGTTTCATTGATTTTTGTGGGAGGTATCAACTCTATTAAGTACTATTTAAGTAGTTAAAATTTATTCTTTACAAATCATTCTCAATAACTTCAATGTACTATATGTATTCTCTTGAATCCTTGTTCATCTAATAGGTATATATTTCTTTTCATTTTTTATGTTATAAGTGTTCAAATTGACTAAATTCTTTATTTTTATTCTTTTTAGATGAGCTCATATTTGTCCTTACTGACTTGTTGAAAAAAAATTATTTTATTGAAATAGGAATGTCTTTAAAATTGTTGTAAATTCCATGTTTGTATTCCGGTAAATAGGAATTCCTTTGTTTGCATGTTGCTCTTATTGGGCTCTTATTCAACTCGAATGATTTAAAAATTATAGTTTTAACATTAAAAAAAAGCATAAAAATCAATATAAAAATGTTCTACCAAATATTATTTATTTATGTTCATTTCAAGCCAAAATAAGTCGAATACAATTAAACAAAAGTTTGTTCATGTTCTTCTTTATAAATCGAGTTCAAACTAATTATTTGTGTTCAATTCACTTAACAAATAAGTCAAACAATAGATACTTAGTCAGCGGAGCACAAATTATTTATGAATGAAAAGCTCTTTTGATATCATTAATCTTATTCTTAATGTGTCACTCCATAAATTTATTTAATAGGATAAACATTTAATATATTTTTCATATTTTTTTTTACAGCCGCTATAGTTTAATAGGTCATGTTGAAAAAATAGCTTTCTACAATAAAAATTTCAAAAAAAAATCAAGAAAAAGTTCCCCAAACAGAATCGTGGTGGCGGTCTGAAACGAAAATTAGCTAGAAATCTATTCAAACACTCCCTAAGGTCTATTTGGCGTGGTTGCATTTATTTAAACAAGGTGATTGTAAGGCTAAAGAAAATAGTCTTAAAAATTTACGGTAAGAATTATAAATATATATTTAAAAAAAAAAATCAAATAACAGTTTTCTTCCAATCACCAAACTTTAACATATGTTTAAAAAAAACTTCCCATCACATAAATTTCTAAAAAGTAGTTATTCTGACCTGTGATGATCGTCTGAAACATAAAACATGTCAAATATTGTCCCAAAAACTATTTTTCTTAATACAATAAATTAGACGAGATCGACACAAAATCAGATTTTGAACCGGCCTGAAAATAGCAATTGGTTAAAATTATAAAAAAAAATAAATATAAAAAATTAATTTTTTAATGCATCTATTTTATTTCGATCAACTTAAATAACTTTTTTTTAAAATTACAAGCGAAAAAGTGTAGCGCTGCTAAAATTGTTCATGTCATCTGCATATAATTATTTGCGCGTTGGCTTCACGAGACGGCAATCCATGCAAAAAGACAAATTCGCGGTCCCCCACCGCCCCCACCCTCCCCTCCCCCCATTTTGTCGGCGTGGATCGGTGGATCATGAATGAATGCCACATTGTAATTCTTGGTACAATATCCACATCGCACAATAATTGCAAGCATACCCTTCAGAATTCCCTCTCACTTTTTTTATTTGTCATTTTCAATAATCAGTGATATAATTTAAAATTATATAATTATAAAATTTGAAAATATGTGATTTAAATTTGAGTCAAAAAAATTTTCCCACCATCTCATAGAAAATAAAAATGACATTCATCATATTTTTCAACTTATTATTTGAGACAATTTTCTGTCTGCTTTGCATTTCAGGTTATCATCATACTTCTACTTGAAAGATTACTTTTCTTTTTGTTTATTTTGTACAAATTTATGTGACGTAAAGCTACTTTTTTCAGCTTGATTGGTTAAATATGGTAACAAGAAATAGGAATATTGTTATTTACACATAAAAAAGAGCATGGGCCCCAGAGTATAGGCAAGAATTGAATGGAATGTATCTAAATCTTTCAAGATTAAATATTGTTACAAAAATAATTTATTTTTTTATTATTGGCATATGTTGATTTGATTGTATTTTAAAATATTATACTCGTATTCTATTGAATACATCAATCTAAAAATAACCTCACTGTCTTGCTTGTGCTCGCATGCTTCTGCCATCCTATACATCTTTTTTCCCTCATTTTAGGGAAAATTATTAGTTTAAATGCGTCTGAACTCGTGTATAATAATATTGTGCACATGTTGTACGACAATATACAACAATATTATACATTGAGTACAAATACATTCGAACTCTGTATGTAATATTATTTCCCAAATTTTAGTACTTACAAGCCTTCCCATGTTCTACGTGCATACTAGCACCTACATAACATGCCCACATTTATTTGCACTCTATTAGGAATGTTGAACTTGCATGTCGCTTTCTATGTGCAGGCATGCATCCCATTCCATTGTGATTTGTGTTGCCAACTTATCCATTATTTATGTGTTGTGAGATTCAAATTGCGGAAACTTGTTAAAAAATTTTGAAGCAAAGTTTTGAACAGAATCACACAAAATAAGAAAATAATAAAAAGACACAAGATTTAACGTGAAAAATTCTAAGAACGGGAAAAAATCACATTTGCCACACCAAAAAATCTATTACCATGAAAATAATGAAAATTGTATAAATTAAACCACAATCAAGTCTCTTCACACCTTGAAACACATCATGACATTCCTCTCCTCTCCTATGTCCAAGAGAATTCGAAATCCAACTCTACTCAGATTGACAAAACCAACATAATAAGTAAAAAAAACAGCCTAAAATTGATACAGACGTCAGGGTGCTGCGAAGTGGCACTCCAATGGCATTGGGGTGTTGCAGTGTTGTGCTTTGAGTTCCGAAACTTGACTGAGCGCGACTACACTGTCTTCCGAGTGTTAGGACGTTCCTTGAATCTACATAGGCGTGTTGCAAGTACGACGCCGAGGTACTATATACAGGGAAAAAATAAATATTTCAGGGTGCGGGGGTGTTGTGGTTGTGGTGGCGCGACCATCAAACCCAATGTAGAGGGTGCGGTCACCCTGTAACATCAAGCATAGTGGATGAAATTGAGGGCTCTGGATAGACAATTGATCTACATAATCAAACTCAACATATCAACACTTTGATTCATGTCATTGTCGTTAACTGCTATCATTCTACCCCATGCGTCATTGCCACTGAATCACTAATACATGACTAGTTCTTACCATCATACCATCAAGTATCTATAGGTCCACTCTCAATTTCTCCATATATCTCTCCCATGATTTCATGTCCTTTCAATAATTTTAATTCTCCTCCCCCATTTTCGTTACAATTAAGTTTAATGATGAACACATCTCGTTGTTGAAGGCCTTTCACTTAATTTCTTGTTGGCTCTCACCATAAGCAATTCATCATCTTGAAGCTTCTCCAATATATTATGGTGTCATGATGTTTGCAAAATGATTATAGCTCCAACCATGTCATTCTTATACGGATATTCACCAGCCTTGTCCTTCCATTGGCCAAGCTAACATGTAACTTTCTTCATCCTACTAACTTCAACAAAATGGTATCTTGTGATGTTTACTACCATTATTTTTTTTTTCATAGTGAAACATATTTTTATTTTATTATGATACTCAACTATTGTACAAATAATTATGAAATTTTACAAGCTATATATATAAATACATAAAAATTATGTGATATTTTCAGAAATCCTCCAAAAAAAAAAAAAAACCACTAAAAGACATATTACATTACATTAATAAAACATTGGAATAAATTCATATATTAATAAAATAACTTCACACTGGTATCAAATTTCAATTACATACAAACAATAGAATCACCACCCCTCCTGATCATAATAAAAGAAAGGATTAGAGGTGCACTGAATACCAATAAGAATTACAACTAAAAACTAGAAAAGTAAGAAGCACCATTCTCTTTTTCTTCCTTCTTCCCATTCTGATCATCAACTGCTCACTTAGAGCAGAGAAACCAGAGAATCAAACTGAAGTTGGAATAACCAACAACAGCATAACATCAAAGAAAATTTACTAACATATATATTATTCACCGTAACACCTTAAATTTCCTAAACTTTTTTTTTTAATGTAGTTGTTCTTCCTCTCAAGAACAACTTTTATGATGGCATGGTGAAGGATCTTCAGTGCAATAGTTATGTTGCTCGGGAACACACTGCTTCAACAGCAATTTTCTTCATCACATTGGGGCAGGGATCCCCTCCAAAATTGTTTGGGGTTATAGCTACTTCACATCTTTCCTGCCCAATGCACCTCTGCTCAAAACAAATAAACAGTGTTAGTGACTCGAGAACTTTCGGGCCATCTAGGAATTGTTTGATCAAACTTTTTATAGTTTTGTATTCAATGCCTTCATTACCTTTTCTAAGATGGTGTGGGAATTTGGTGAGTGGCAAGCACCCTCCATAAAGCTTCCACAAGTCCCCGTGGGAGTACCAAAGCTCGCAAATTTGATAGCGGATATAGACTGTCCGGTTGCACAGCGAAGGTGGACCTTTGGCCGATGGAATTCTTCCGGCTTCCCGTAGCTTTCAATGTGCCAGTTTCTGATTGTCGGATGCCATTCCGATATATCGGCACAAACACTTGAGACTGATTGCTTGACGAGCGAAATCTTTGATGCATCCCCTCCCAACTCTTCGAATACTACTAAAAGGTTTCGGGTTGGTTGTAGCCATGATCGCGGTACGTGATACCTGTTTGGTTTGGAGTTAGGATCAGCGAATAGAAAAAAGGGGCATTCCTATAGATTCCACACAACTCTTATGTATTTATATTTCTGACACCTAAACACTCATGTAAACATGGCCAAATCTTTAACATCACATTAGAAGTACCACCAGAACTATCTTCTTAAAACTGAAATACACCTTTTCATGCATTAGTTTATGAAACAAAGGTGTGATAAATGTAAGTATCAAATTCTAAATGTTAGATATGTAAGTACATAAGAAATGTGTGTTATGTATGTAAATTTCCTTAGCAAAAAATATAAATGAATACAGCAGTTTACTAGAATAAGAGTTAGTAAGTCAAAGGACTATTTTGGCACTTTACCTTTTGAAAAGATAAAATAATCAATTTAGGAAGCATGAAGAACCTATCTATACTTAGTAGCCCAAGGTCATTACCAGCGTTGGGTTGGCTCGCCACAGCCAGCTTGACACTTCGGCGATCGGTATGTTCCAGTATAACTACATTCTCTACAATCTCCATTCGCATAAACAGTCCAGTATCTTCCAATGCTTTCTCCATTTATCCAAATCTGTCCCTTACCCATACTTTTCATATCCAAAGCCAATGGCTCTTGTCCACCAGGTGCATCAAAATACGCCTAAAAGATGAACAAAAAAAATAATAATAAAAGAGTTTGTAGCACCAAAAAGTAAAAAAAACAATCAAAACCTGAGCTTCGAGTTAAGTGTCAAAATGGTCCTCTTACTATTTACATGAGGACATTTTAGTCCCAGAGTCCATAAAAGTGCCACATTAGACAACATACTCTTTTAATATGGGTGAAATAATCCCTGAAGAGGATTATATTAGCCTCCATTAAACGAGTTTGGGGACTAAATTGCCCTTCTTTAGATTCTGGAATCAAAATAGCCCTTACAAAGAATTAAAGATCCATTTTGACTGAAAAGCCTTCCTTACTTTGAACCATGTCAAAGGCTGCTGTGCTTGACCGGCAAAAGCGCCTTGCATCCATTCGACGGAAGAAATGCCTTCAAGAGAGTTCAAATTCATCATCTCCCCTTTAAGACCAACCTATGTTCATCTCCACAACCAAAGGAACTTAGTGACCTTCATACACTCTTGAAATCAATCCAAAACCAAGTAATCAAGGCAAAGGGAGTTTACCTGATAGGACCATTGCTGCCAAGTTAAATCTCTTCTTCCTTCATCGAGTTCATGCAGAGCAACAGGCCCTAATACGCCGGTGTTCCATGACTCGAAATGTGTTCCAACATTCTTTTTCAGAATGCCAAATGCACGAAGGGTCAGTTCAAATTTAACTGAATGTAACCAGCTTCAAAATATCAAATGAAAGAGCCAAAGGAATTTATGAATTTACCGGTAGACCCACAGCCACACTTAGAAGTGCAATTCTATTAGAACCACCATGAAGATTATTAACATTGCCATTATATGTAATTCTTCTATTTTCCTTGGTCCCATAAGCGGAGCCTACCATCCAACAATCAGTATCATTACTCTATCCAGGCTTGAAAGAATGAAATTTCCAAAAGCATACCTGATAACTGTCCATTTACAAAAACATGCAATGCATGACCAGCAGATTGTACAATGATAGCCGGAGGCTGGCCACCGCTTAGAAACCGTTCGTTCGGATTTACATCCACACTGAACGAAAACAGTAGGAAAGAGTTTAAATATTTGATAAATGTAGTTATATGATATTTTAAGATCTTCAGTATAGCATGAAAATAAATAATTTAGAGAGTAAAGAAAATATAACATCAAGTTCCGGTTTTTAGAAGTTAACTACTTACAAATTTCATGTTCAGAATAAAGTTTGAAAAATATTTTATAATGAGAGCCATAATCTCACCTTGTAATGTACCATAGATAATCACTAGTGTCTCTGGTCACATTTATTTGCTCTAATAGACCAGTGGTCGTTAGAAGTGAATTATCTGCCATTGAAGCAATCTCCTCATCATACCTTTCCCACATGAGCTGCTCATTACTGGAGCTTACCATTTGCATTTGTGATGTTTGAACACCAACCTACCATAAAATAGAGAAATCATTTTCAAAACCAAGACTTGGCCTTTTGAAGACAAAACGAAATTTTCAAAAGTATAAAAAGTGAAATTGGAAAAATGACAACAAATGTAATCTTGATACATCGGAACAAATGACCAATCAAGCAAATTTTGGTGACTTGTTGCTTACTTTTGCGGTGTTGAAAACCACATTTCGGCAATCAGGAAGGATGCTAATCGACCAAGGTGGCAGATTGTAGTGCGCGTTGTTGAACAGAACCCTTGCGTAGGAATTTGGATTGTAGTTTGCTAGAAAAGCTGCACAACTTCCTGATTGGTGATTGAAAACATGCGCCTAATACACCCAAAAATAATAATATCAAGAATGAAGTTCCATGAGCATAATATTAGAAAAATGAGGACTCTAATGAAAAGTCATAAATCATGCATTTGGTCAACCTGTTGATATGACCCTAAGGATAGCACAGTGGGATCAGCTGAAACTAAAGCCGTTTCACATAACTTGATGGCTCTATGGAGTTCTCTTAGGTGACCGTGCTTTGGTTCCCGGGTTGACCCTGTTAGTTGAAAAATGAAGTTATAATTATAAAACTTACAAATTTGCCCATAAAAGTGCAAAGAAACAATCAAATATTTGCATTGAAATATAAATTATAAAGCTGTCTTCGACAAATAACACAATAGAGATCATAATGATAAGATAAAAAATTCATGAAAGCAGACAGTTATTTCAGCTCAATGTTCATTGTAATGGTGCACTTATTTGCATTGCACAGAAATTTACAAAACACAAATCAAGAAACACTAAGATTTATTTAAAGGACGTTTTGAGATAAATTTCAATTTGAATTTTTTGTTTTTTTTTTATTTTAAATATTTTAAATGTGCTATAACATGCTTAGTTGTTTTTAAAAACACTTAAAATAATTTTTATATGTTTTAATATTTTAAAAACAAATTAATTTGTTTTTAAAAAAATTAATAGATAAAAAGTGCATTAAACAAACATATTTTGAAAATAAAAGGAAAAAAAATTAAAAAAAAAGAAGATAAAATTGATCATAAACAAGACCTTAAAATTAAATTTAAGTCTTCATGATATAAACATCAAAATACAATAACATAATTACAAAATACTTAAAAGTTTAATACCCAAAGCCATTAAAATGGAGCTTTAAGAGAGGACAAAAGTCAGAATGAAAAGTGAGGTAGAAGCCCTTACCAAATTCATCTATGGGGGCATCATAATCATAGCTGGTTGTGATAAAAGGACCTCCAGCCGTACGCCCAAAGTTCGTTCCTCCATGATACTTTTAGAAAAAAATGTCAGAAAATGAACATCAACATATAGAAAATGTTAATAAGAAATTACAAATGAAAATTTTGGTTGGACAATTCTTACCATGTAGTAATTAATAAAGGAGCCACCTTTCTGTACAAAGCGTGCCACGGCAAATGCCAAGTCTTCTACAGGCCGCTGGTGAACCGGTCCTCCGAATTCAGTGAACCTAAATAGCCAATAATGTGAAAAAAAAAAGAAGAAGATTGGATTAAGCTTTTGTAATTGTATATCTTCTATTAATCAACAGAGCACCATCACAAAGAAGATAAGTTACAATAATTTACACCAAACAAAAAAGGACAAAGTTGTAAAATATAGAATTAGAAAACAACTCACCAACCACTCCAAGCTTCAGTCCACATCATGGGTTTGTAAGGCTTATTGGGGCTGAAAGCATCACAATAAAATCCATTACATGCATTTATCTGCAACCACAAATTTAAAGACTGCATTAAAACCTTAAAGATAAGATTTTTAATATTAAATCAAGGTTTAGGCCATTTAAATAAATAAAAATATTATGCAAAATTTGATATTTAAAATGCATCACAAACCACAGGATCTGGAGCATCATCCTCTTTGCACATCACCCATGGGACGCCTGTATCCATTCCGACAGCCATGCTTGCTGCCCAATCAATATAAGCACGACCGGCGGAACCAAAAGCCTTTCCTTCAGGTCCATACTCATTCTCAATCTGCACATAGGATCAGCCAATCTGTTAACTACGTCAATTGTAATCAGGAGGATTTACATACGAACCTCTCAATTCCCATGTGTTTACAAATCCGAGACCTACAATTTAAATTTTACATACATGCCCACCTTGCCTATGCATGAAAAGTTATGTTTCACTTTTTAAAAAGTTAAAAGGGAAGTATTTTTTATGTGATATGAAAGATTTTGGTGGTATAAATGTAAAGAAGTAAAATTCATAAGAATTGAGTTGTGTGTATGTAAATTCCCCTATATATATATGGCAAGTTTCTCTGGCAAGGCCAACGGGTTGTTTGGTTGCAAACTTTCGAGAGATTTTAGGTTGAATCACGACAAATTAAATTTTTTTATCAACTCAATTTACATTTTGCTCGCATTTAAGGACAAATCCCGAATTTAGTAAATCTCAGGAAAAGTAGGATTTGAGAGAGTTACATCGCTCATCTCCATCATGTCTCTTCCTCTCCTTCATTTAACTAATGAATCTTGAACATATTAATCAAATAGTTTACCATAATTCAACAAAATTTTATGTTTACCATGTAGCGCAGATAGAATTTTCTAAATCTGGAATTACAAGCTTTACTATATCCTACTAAGATAAAAGGAAGATTTACATTCAAACCACTCAATTCCTCAGTATTTACATATCCAACACCAAAACTTCAATTTTTACATACATGCCACCTTACCCCTACATAAAAAGAGGTTTATTTCACATCTTAAAAGTTAAAATGGTGGTATTTTTTATGTGATATGAGAGAATTGGATGGTATAAATGTAAAAAAGTACAGTTTTGGTGTTAGATAAGTAAACAAAAAATTACTTATTAACAAAAGCCTAAGGTTCTTTCAAGCGCATGCCTGTGAGAGGATAATTGGGCCGCCCTGTGACTCGAACAATGACTCGCTCTTCATCATCTCTACAATTTTCTGAGTAAAACCGCGCATCGCATTCTGAAAGAGCACGTAGTAACCAAATAATTAAGTTGTATAATAACCAAAAACACTTGTTAATCATCTCAACTAAGAAAATTAGCAAAAAAAAAATCTACCTTGAAAGGCTCATTGTTTGTCCTGAAGCTGATTCCAGGTACATATTTCAACCAAACAGGAAATCCTCTGAACAAAAAGTAAAAGCCAAGAAAAAAAGACAAAACTCATTCAAGGAAGCACACATAAATCAAGATTTAACAAAAAGATCTCAGGAAGAAGAAGATAAATACCCAAAATTCCACTCTCCACAAATGTATGGTCCGATTCTGAGATGCAAATAGAGCCCAGCCTTCTGCACTGTCTTAATAAACCTCACCAAATCGTATCTCCCCTCAAAATTATACTATCAAAAGAGCAAAATCAACAGATCAATGCCCTTAAGAAGAGGACGATCGAAGAAAAATGAGAAAAAGAAAGGTTTTGTAAGGCATGCAAAGTAAAAGAAGTACCTTTCCAGGAGAAGGTTCATGGCCGTTCCAGAACACATAGGTCTGGATAACGTCGAGCCCTCCATCCTTTGCCTTCTGGATGAGTCCTTCCCACATCTAGTTGCAGAAATCGAACATAAAGATTCGAGTTTTAAGAACTTTCAGGCAGAGAAGCAAAGCACAAATGGAGAAGAAGAAAGAAAAGAGGAAATGGGTACTTCTGGTGTGCTTCTCGGGTAGTGAATGGAGCCGGAAATGAGGATTCTTCGCTGTCCGTTGATGATAATGGCCTTCCGGTCGTAAGTCACGCCGCATTCCACCGCCGGAAGCAGGAGGAGAAACAGAGCTGTGGCGGCGATTGCCGCCGCCGCCGAGTACGGCGAATGTCTGTTAGTTTCTCGCATTGGAGAAGGTGAGGAGCGAGAAAAATGTGATGGAGAGTGGGGAGAGAGAGAGCGAGATGACTATGGTCTAGTGAACCAGGAGGCCATGTGCCTGCTCTTTTGACGGTTACAGAGAGATGATGATAAAGCGGAGAGGAATAGATGCCAGCGCTTTCTCTCACTCACTCTCTCTCTCTCTCTATTTTCTTTTTCTTTTCATTTTTATAAAAAATAAGGATATTTAAATAAATACCACTCATATGTAGCATCTATATATATATATATCATCTTCTCCAGATATAAAAATAAAAAGTGTATCTTTCACTTTGAATTATTAAAATAGTTATGTTTTAGATGTGATGTAAAATTTTTAGGAGGTATAAATGTAAAATATAAAATTTAACTAATACATAAGAATTGTGTGGTATGTATTTAAATGCTCCTTAAAAATATTATTCAAAGATATATTTTTAAATTTGATATTTATAAATTAGAGGCATTTATACTACTTATAAAGTATGTTTCACTATTTAAAAATTGAAATTGCGATATTTCAGATATGATATAAAAGATTTATATGAAATAAAATTTTTAAAAAATAAAGTTTAGATGTTAGATATATACATGCATAAGAATTGGAGGGTATGCATGTAAATGCCCCTAAAGATATAATTGAACACTGAATTGTTAGGATGGACCACCCAAAACTTTCATATGACATTAAAATATATTAATATTTTAGTTTTTAAAAGTTTAAATTTTTATTTTTTTTTAACATATGTAAACACATAAGAATTGAGGGGTATGTATGTAAATCTTTCTTTCATGAAATAAATATATTTGTTATTTTGAAGATATATTGGTAAATTTGAAAAATAGTTTATTTGTATGGGGTTGCATAAACCCCTCTCCACTAATCTTCTCTTCAAATTTTATTCTTCCTTCTCTTCTCATCGCCAATAAAAATTTAATTCGCTTAGCGGATTAATTTGAGTGTAGAGTGAGAACATTTGTTATCTGATGATATATATATATATATATATATATATATATATATATATATATATATATATATATATATATATTGAAAATGTGACGGTGTTGATCCTGAGAAGATCAAACAGTTCAAAGATAAATAATACGACAAATGAGGGTTACCACTAGAAGACTAGGGGGCCCTCTCATTCGAACAGATGTAACCACCCAAGCCAACGCCAATGGCTGATAGCATGCGGTCGTCTGAGCCAAAGCTGAAGGCCGACCAAGTCATTAGGAGGACAAAAAAAAATGATTGATTGAACTGAATCCTAACCAATTAGAAGAAAATTAGATAAATAAGCATTCGAGTCAATCACTACAGGAAAGCTGGCCCAATACAGTTGGCAACTTGCTAACAAATCTGATTTAAAGAAAGATTCAATTTCTCAATATCACCAACCATCCCAAAGACATTCCCAAGGTTCATTGTCATTGATACAAAATTAACAATACAACAAATAGTCTTATCGTCATCCCTATGGCTCTCATCATTGAGGAATGAGCTACTTTTCGTGTTATAGTGATTCATCATTTACTCGATAATCTAGTGTCATTTTACATATAGGAGTTCCTCACTAGGGATTGAGAGTCGACAACCAAACTAGATCAACCGATCAGCAAAGCCTAGGCAATCTAATTAATTCTACAAACCTAAAAACAATCAAGCTCTGCCGACCCGCAATGCCGATTCAAGTGAGTGATAGACTCATATCCGTAAAATATCCAGAATATCTTATACATCGCAAATTGAAGCAAGGGCAAAAATGTAATATATTCATATTGTACTCTCTCCCATATAAATAAGGTGATCATTCTATGAATAAGACACGATAAACATGAGATATTACTGTTCATTAATGTGCTTTCTCTCTCTCTTTTTCGCTTTCTATCTCCAATTCTCTTTTCTTACGCTCTATTCCTTAGGGTGTGATTTACGAATAAAGTAAAATTCAACATTTTTATTTTCTTTTTCATTTGATTATCTTCCAAATTTTAATTTTTTTTTCTAACCAGCAAAGCATTAGTAATTTTTATCTTCTTTTTCATTTTTTTATATTTTACCTTTTAATAATTACATAAGTATATAAATTTATCCTTGCAAATTCTACGCTGAAATAGAATCCTATGGATACAAATATCTTAACAATAAAAAAAAAACACATTTTTAAATTTAGCATTTTATTTTTAAATAAAAATATAGATGTCTTTATTTTATTTTCAAATTTATTTTGATAAAAATAAATTATATTGCATACCAATATTCAAAATTTTAATTACCAGATATAATTATTTTTAAATATAGCTTTACTTAGGTAACAATAATGAAAATAATATTTAAGAAATTTTATATTATTTTTAAATCAAGTTAGGTTATATCTATTCAAATCATAAACTATGGATAATAATTGTTTAAGATGTAGAATTGATAAATAAATAGGAATAATAATTATTAATGACCACTTAAATAAATCATATGTATATTGCTTTATTTTAATTAATAAATTAATTAACTATTATTTAATTAAAGGTTTATTATCTTAAGTAAATTCTTTGTTTTTTTTTTCTAAATAAAAGTTATTGTTTAATAAATTAATAAATAGTCACTAGTTGAATTATTCAATTAAATAAATTATAATATACAAACTTCTTAATTTTTTTAATCATCAGTGTTAATTAAAATTCATTAAATATATCAGAAGGATTTAGAATTTGATGCAAGGGTTAAAACTCGATACATCATCAAATAAATTTTATCATTTTGCATGAATTTTAAGAGGATTAGCATGAAGAATAATTTTTTTAACATAAAATATTCAAACTCATATTAAAAATCATCCAAAAATTCAATTTCGGTAAACTTGCGAACAAGCTAACTGGTTTGATGAGACGAGCACAATGACACAAAAAATGGTTCCATTTGGGTTCAAGGCAGGTTTGGTTCAGGCGTTCAATCCCTTTTTAGAAAATTTGAGTGGCTAATTGGAAAATCAAATAGATTTCAGATCTGATAATTTTATATTCAAATCGAGTATATTAATGAGACAAATCCAATGAGCCCAAAATCACCCAATTATGACATTATGAAGACACTTAAATGCTCACAAAATATTGTACAATCGTGGTAATCTCTCCGAGTAGTCCATGAAATGATATAGATTTCTTTCTTATTTATAGGGGAGGAGCTCCAAAAGACTATATAAATATAACCCTACCCTCTTCGTGAAGAGGGGCCTAGAGCTAGAGTTGACCGAGAGAGGAGTCAAATTCCATTATTATTTTGGACTGAGGACTAACAAACATTTCCTGCTCTTGTAGTCGTCGACCACCGCTCGCCAGCCGCAATTGACCTCCATTGACCACCCTTTTCTCATTGTTGTTGAAGAATCTTGCAATATAATGACATACCCAGAAGATGATGTAATAATAGCACGCTACGAAGACGGTGTAAGGATGCACCCCGAAAACGGTATAACAATAAACTTTGAAAATGGTGTAACAATGGATCCCAAATATGATGTAATTCCCCATAATAAACAATTATTGTACTAAAAATACAACGAACTTTTCTGAACTCTAGGAGTTCTCTTCACTACTCCCTACACAGCCTATGTCCAATGTAGTTCGTTGTAACTACAGCCCCTTACCCTAACCTTAGCAGCTAATTAACACAGCTATAGCTCCCCACGATGATCTATGTGACCATTTGAAACCTATGTGGCATACATATCTTATGGTCTACGACCTTATTGCAGCTCACCACCACGACATACGTGACCAATTACAGCCTACGAGATCCACAGTTCATGCAGCTCCCAACTTTGGAGTAAGTGGTGCATGAATGTTAATTTGACTCACAGTTGCGACCTATGTGACCAATTATGACCTACATGTCACAGTTCATGCAACTCCAAACTTTGACCTTTGTGTCATTTGAATGTTATTGCGGCTCAACACTATGGCTTGGATGACCAACTATGACCTACTTGAATCATAACTCAAGCAGCTCCCACATATGTAGCTTATGGACATTATTGTATGTTCCAACTTCGACCTCTGTGGTCTACATACATTATTATAACTAGGGCTGTCAAAAAAGCTCGTTGTTCGCGAACAGTTCGTGTTCGGTTCGTCAATGAGTTTGTGTTCGATTCGTTCGATAAATAAACGAGACGAACATGAACAATTTTTTTCGTTCGGTTAGTTAAACGAACCAAACACGAACGTGATGCATTCGTTCGTGTTCGAATCGTTATTGTTCGAAATATAAAATAATTTAAAATAATTATATATAAAACTTATGGTATTTTAAAAAAATAAATTTTATAAATTATAATATATAATAAATAAATAATAATAATATATTAATATACTATATTAATAATATAATAATATAGATATTATATATTTATATAATATAAATTATATAATTAATATAATATATTATTTATATATATTAATATTAGAGATGTCAAACAGGCTCGTCGTTCGAGAACAGCTCGTGTTCGGCTCGTATTCGGCTCATTCGTTAATAAACGAACACGAACAGTAACTTCACGAAGAATTTCAAACACGAGCTTATTTCAAACAAACTAAATTTCAAACGAATCGAACACGAACACCAACTCAGTTCGTTCGTGTTCGGTTCATTTACACCTCTAATTATAACTCAGCATTACGACATATGCGACCAACTATAGCTTATATAGCTCACAGCTCCTATAGCTTATGCAATTTCTTACTACAATCTCCATGGTCAATCGATGCTGCTAAAGCAAACATCTAAAGACTACATGACCAACTACTACCACAACTTTCAATTACGACCTCTGCGTTCAGTGGTCACTACGACTACAGTCTACAACATTCATGAAGGGTTACTGCCTTTACAACATTTTACTACGATCTTTGTGCACATTAAATCTATTATTGTTGACTTACTATTGTACATCAACATAGTAGTTCAATATTCTCTAATTAAAGAAGAAAGTGAGTTTATGTACTTATAATCACATAGTAAATTATCTCAACTAGGACATATCACGTGATTTTTATCATTTTCAGGTTCCACTTACAAAATTAAAATGTTTTCTCGCACAAACTTCTCTTTTATCTATGTGTGTGTTGGATTTGTCCGGCTCTAAGGCTTTAAATTACTATTCTACTGCTGTAATTCTCCCGACACACAACAAACTGCATATTACTTGTTATCGTATTTAAAAAATTGAAACAATTCTATTAAATTCATGGTTGAAATTTCTTCTTAAAAAAATATATGGTTTTTCATCTCAAATAATATTCTCATGAATACCAAGAACGAATATATCACTTTTGCATATATTTATCATATGCAGCTTGTAAAAATCTTTAGTTAGGAGAATTCAAGCACACATCATGCCATTTTTATGTAATTTACCTTTTAATCTATATTTGTATTCATAACACCTCGGTAAACTAAGGGTCTGTTTGGGGCAGCCTATAAGTGCGGGCGGCGTTTTCAAAACGCCGTCGTACTGTTTGGTTCGCGC
Organism: Phalaenopsis aphrodite; assembly: GCA_003013225.1. NCBI lineage: Eukaryota > Viridiplantae > Streptophyta > Magnoliopsida > Asparagales > Orchidaceae > Phalaenopsis > Phalaenopsis aphrodite. The sequence continues at coordinate 2,342,985 of NEWO01000019.1, read as the reverse complement.
GTTTCGTCAGCTTATCTGAAACCGCGTTTGAGTTTTTACACTAAACACAAGCCGCGGGTCGACCCCTGCGGCCGGCCCGTGGGCCGTGTTTCATTGAAATACATCTTTACATTAAACTAAGTTAAAATACGATTCATTGAAATACATCTTTACGGTGATCGATGTTGAAGATCGAATACTGTATGGAATAATTTTGAAACAGGATAGCTCAATTAAAGAAGATGTCGCTACAGTTTGTTTTTTTTAAAGTTAATAAATAATAAAATCACGTTATCGTCATCAATCAATCAATGCCGTCCGGTGCGGAGGATCGCTGTCAGCCACCGACACAAACCCGCTGGCAGCAATTTTGTAATTGCACAACTACCGATTAGATTCTTGAGAATTAATTATAGTTTGTTATGAATAATTAAATTAACTAAAATATGTGGGTCATCATCCATATCATTAACTTTATGGCATCAATGGCATTATCTTAATAATTCCTTTATTTTGTAAGTGAAATACATAATTTCACAAATATTTTTTAAATATAGATATAAAAAATTTAAATGTTAGATATGCAAATACAAAATGATAGTGTGATAAGGATGTAAATTTCTTAAATACATTATTAATTTTTATAAAATAAATATTTTAAATATATTATTTAGCTTATATATGAATCCATGAAACTGCAAGATGTTTTCTGTGTTTTTAAAGATGACAAACTTTTCAATCTATTTTGAGTTGATTGATAATATTGCATAATAAACTTATTGAGAATCAAGTTAAATACTTATTTCTCAAAGTATGATATATGACAATCATTGAGTCAGTCATCACTTATTTAACTAGGTTATCGATATTTAATACTTTTCATTATAGAGAAAGCTCTCTCAACTATAGCGGTAGCAACTGGTGAAATAAATGCTAATGTGATAATTCTGTAAACAAGAGGATACACACAATCATTCTTAGATTTAACAAGCTATTTTACAAGAGCAGCAATGCTTCTAAAAAGTAAGAAATCATTATTAGAGGGCATGTCAATAATATAAGTGGATAACTGATAATTGAGAGCTACAAGCTCAACCGTAGAAAAATCAATGTGAAATAACTCTGCAAGAAGAATTAGCTTTTCCTCGTCAAAAGTTGAAAATAGACAAGCTATACAAAGATGTAACTTAGAACCCGCTTTAGAGAAACGGTTGTTCAACTCATGAAATTGCATGAGAATCACACTATAGAATAACTCAACCCAATAATGATGTAAATTTGTAATTTCTTATCCTCTCTGTATTGATGTTCATCGAGCCTTAAAAGAGTTCATGTTTGGAACTTCAATTTAAAAAATATTACAAAAGCAAGCCACTTCTTTTAATAAGGATCTCATCCCTCACATCATTTGCAATTGTTGGTTTTGTTACATGCACTGATTTCATTGCATTCACACTAGCTTGATCTCTATTTTTTTTATTTTTTTTGTAAAGATTGTGCTCAGGCCTGGCTTGTGTTCGGTTCGTTCGAAATTGGCTCATGAACAGTGTGTTCGTGTTCGGTTCGAAAAACTTATTCATGTTTGTGCTCAGCTCGAAATTGACCCGTTAGAATATGAATTTATTATAATAATTAGTTTTTTAAATAAAATTAAAATAATAATTTTTTATAACAAAATGTTTGTATAAAAATTAAGTAATTATAATTTATAATTTTATGAATATTTATTTTGTATATATATATGTATGTATATATGTGTGTGTGTGTGTGTGTGTGTGTGTGTGTGTGTATTCGAGCCGAATGCGAGTGAACAAACTTTTGTTCGTGTTCGACTCGTTAGGCTTAACGAACGAGCCAAACACAAATAACTTAAAGAGCTGACACGAGATGTTAGCGAACAACTAGCTAAATTAACAGCCATAGTGAAAATTCATTTGTAACCCCAAAAATATAAATTATTAAATGCATTGAGAAGACATCGGCTTCAACAGAATGCTGATCATGCGCTCCAACTTCCTTTATAATCTCAAGAACTTTAAGTACGAATGCCTACATTTTCATGAGACTAGTTAAAATATAAAAATGTGAGCTCTAACGGTGTCTCCAGCTCGTTGTAAAGTAATTTCTTGATTCAAACAACAACATCTAATTAAATTCCCATCTCTAAGATGTAAATAATTTTTTCATGTTAAATGGCTTTAAGTGAATCACTCATCTTACAAGTGGCTCTAAGAGTAGTTAATATTTTTGAAGTGAACTCAAAAAGATGTTTAAATTGCCAATGATTTTTTGCTACAACTTCTATGTATAACTGAAACTGATGAGCGAAACAATGAACATAAAATGTTTGAGGATTATATTAAGAATGAGCGCTTTCAAACCATTGAACCCAACTCACATATTGGATGTCTCTTCATATCCTTGGTCATGTATCCTATGTAAGCTTAATGAATGCTTTGCAAGTATTGATTCAAGAGGTATTTTGAGTGCAACTGAGGTTGTTGAGGAAATATGTTTAACACCAATAAATCTTTAAATAACTTGCCCATTTTTTATCAACATATCTCACTACAACAACTAACTGTTTTATTGTTGATACATCATGAGACTCGTCAATTATGATGGAGAAGAGCTAATCACATATTTCTTTCATTGTATAAGCTTAAATTTCAAGTGATGCAGCTTGACAAATTTCTTTTTGAACCTTTAGTGAAATTCATTGTAGCTTTGAACTGACATTTTCAAATGAAACTTCTTTGATTTCTTCATTATAATTCATAAGAAAACGAAATAGCTCAAAATAATTTTCTTGATTTGTTGATTCAAATGATTTATCATGCCCACGAAATAACAATTTTGTCGTAGAAGAAATCGAACTCAATCAACAACTACAGTCAACATAATTCTATATTCTTTTTTATTCCTCCCATCCTTTATCAGCAACATGGTGATAACACTCTGCATCTGAGGCTTTATTAAATCTTCATATTTTTGTGTCATCTTATTATGAGCACTGTTATGATCTCCAATGTGAGATAAAAGTTTGTCTTTTTTCCTCCAATTTTTAAATCCTTTATTAACAAATGAATCCCCACCTCCATGACTTGTACCAATCATTTCTTGAGGCTTAAACATATAACAATAGAGGCAATATGCTGCATCTTTACGCACGCTATACTCTAACCAAGATGGATGATCCTCAAACCATTTTGAAGTTTATCTAGCATCTTAACATTGCATAAAAACGTAGCACACACTCGAGTAATTAAAACAACAGACAGAGACAAAAAGTTTTTATACTGGAAACCCTATAAAGGGAAATAAATCATGAGACAGAACCCGATTGAAATAATTGATTATGTAATAGTGAGTATACATGTACACTCTTCTCCTGAGTTAAAGAAAACTAAATTGAAAAGTTAATGTACAACAATTTTTCAATAATAATAATTGTAACAAAAAAACAGAGTTTGTATTCGATTGCTACAGAGGCAGTAGTGCGCCGTGAATATTGTTATTGATAGTTGTAATTTCAGCTTATCGTAGAAGCCATAGTTGAATGTTGTGGAAGTATTTGACTATGTCAGCTATATATGGTTGGTTCGGGAAAGTCGACTGGCCACATACATCATAGTATGAAGCTGCACTAACGTCCGTAGGCATGGAGGCCAAAGTTGGGAGCAACGTGAGTTGAGAGTCATGTGGGTCATATTAAGGAGCAAAAATAATATTTGTAGGCCGCAGAGGCCAGCTTTAAGAGTTGCATAAGCTATGACAATATTTGTAGGGAACATAGGTCAAAGTTAGGAGTTGTGTGAGTTGTGATAATGTTTGTATGTTGTATGAACTAGAGTTGGGAGCTGCATGAGTAGAGATAACGTCTGTAAGTCATAAAAGCCAAATTCAGGAATTGCATGAGTCGAGATAATGTTTGTAGCCCGCAGGGGTAGGTGTTGAGAGTGTTATGAGCCGAGATAACATTCGTAGGCCGCAAAAGTCAAAGTTGGGGGTTGTATCAGCTTAAATAGCATCTGTATGCCACAAAGACCGGAGTTTGGAGTTGCATCAGCTATACTAATGTTCATAAGCTGCAAATGTCAATGTTTGGAGTTTCATGAGATGAGATAATGTACATATGCTTGAAGTCTAGAGTAAGGACCTGCATGAGTTGAGAAAACGTTGGCATGTCACAATGGTCTGAGTTAGGAGCTACATTAGTTGTAGACCACGCGTGTCATTGTTGGTCATGTAGGTCGTAATGGTGAGATGCGATGAGAGAACTTCAGAAGTCTAAAGAAGATTATCATATTCTAAGTACGGTTGTTATAAGCAATTTTACTGTGAGTTACATTTGATCCGACTAGGGTTTGTTATGCCGCATTCAAGCTACTTTTTTTTCACTGTCTTCAGGAAGTGTTGTTGCACCATCTTTAGGGTGAGTTGGTACACCGTCTTCATGGTGCGTTGTTGCACCATCTTCAAAGTAAGTTGTTGCATCATCTTTCGGGTGGTGGCACTACACCATCTTCGAGATGCGCAGTTGCACCAACTTTGAGGTGCATTGTTTCATCATATTAAGAATGCTTCGCTACACTACATTTGGGGTGAGTTGTTGCACCATCAGTCCTTCATTACTTTGTGACTTATATCAAGATTCCATAGTGCATGTAGTGATTCAACTAATTCTTCTCTCTACCCTTCTTGAGGCTCTGGTTTACATCCATATCCTCTCTCAAGAGGGTGGGTAGGACTCTATTTATATAGTCTGTTAGAGGCTTCCGTACAAAGAGGAAAGGAATATAAATAACTCCATCAAACGATCTTGAGAGATTCCCTCGATCAGATAATGTTCTGCCAACATTTGAGTTCTTAATGATGTCATAATTTAGTGGTATTTCGCTCGTTGTATTCGTCTTATCAAGACACTAGAATTGATTTTAAACTTATCAAATTAATTTTAAGTCTTATTTATTTAACCTAAATTAATTATACCAAATTATAACTTATATTAAGTTTTAAGTAAATAAGTTTTAATCGAGCACCTTAACTAAATTATTAATGTGCTTTAAATGATTTTTTTTCTTCATTTAGTTTTTTTTTTTAACTTGACTTTTATATGATTTTAAATGATAAAAAAATTTAATTTAATTTTAAATAACTTTTTATCATATTATATTTAAATTAAAATAGTAAAAAAACTAAATTATGAACATCAGTCCTAAAACTCAATAACAAAAAATATTGAAGTTAATTGAAATACTTATTATCATATACACACAATTATTTGTATTTAAAAAAAATATACACATATTTTATAATGTGGCATGCATATAAAAACTGAAGTATAGATGTTAGACACCTAAATACATAGAAATCGAGTGTCTGTTTGTGGCATCTTATAAGTGCGGGCAGCGTTTTCAAAACGCCGCCGTACTATTTGGTTCGGCGTTTCATCAGTTTATCCGAAACTGCGTTTGAGTTTTTGCACTAAACGCAGGCAACGGAACGGCCCGTGCGGTCGGCCCGCGGGCCGCATTTCATGATAAATAATTTATCCTGAAACGCACAAGCTACGCCAAATACATATAAATATTCCAACGAAAAATTCATATTACTTTTGTGCAGTTAGATTTGGACATGTCCATTTTAGTAGTATAAAAACAAGCTAATATCATTATTCAATCACAAATGTTAATCCATTTATTAAACTTTTCGAATTGCAAGCCTTACGAAATAAAATAAAATAAAAATATCGGAAATAACACAGCTTCCTCCCGCGTTTGCCGCCTCGGACAGCGGCGTCCTTTCGTGGCCACCCCCTCCACTTTTTTCGTCTTCTATTCACGCGCATGTCGCCCCTCGGAATTTGACCACACGAGAAGTTGCGCGCCTATTTTTTTTTTTCTTTTCCTTTTTCTAGTATATTTAACATACCACACAACTTTTATGCATTCACATGTCTAAGGCCTAAAATTTGATATTTACATTTATAACACTAGTATTTAAACCTATGCATAAACAGTTGTATTTCACTTCTGAAGATTTTTGCATTTTGTCTTTTGGTGTGAAGATTTAGGGGTTAGATTTGTAAATACATTAGAGTTGTGTGATATGAATATAAATAGAGCTAAATTTAATCTTAAATGCAGGAATTAAAATCTACTCTCAACAAACAAGCTAAGGTCACCTACAACATTTTTGCCTTCTTTAATAGAATTTTGAGATTTAGTTGTCAATATTAAGGGAGCTATGAATTAACATGATTTTTTTTTTGGTATTTTTATGAAGTTAATTTATGTAAATGATTGTTTTAATAAAATTTAAATATATCAAAAAAAATATTTATTTAGAAGCATCATATTAAACTTTAAATATTAGACATCTAAACACATACAATCTACATGATATGCACGTAACATTTTCAAACTTTTATTTGCGGGTTAGAAAATCTCTTGTATTGGCCAATTTTTAAATACAGTCACCTAAACCCAACATCCCTAACCTTAGCGTTCACAATCTTCACCCTACCCTAATGCTCCTTTCATGCATCAATGCCATCATCCCTATCAAGGACTGGGGCCCAACCATGCAAAGAAAATAATATAAAGAAACTCGAAATTTAAAATACATCATAATAAATAAAAAGTTAATTTCATTGCATTTTTATTTTACCAAATCAAATAATTCATAAAAATAAATAAATAATTTTTTTAGAAGATTTACATGCATATCAGCCAATTCTTATGTATTAACATATCTAACACCTAAAATACTTATGCATGAGAATATGTATTTCACTTCTTAAAAGATAAAATTTTTTTTAAGTGATATGGAAGATTTGGGTGATTTAAATATAAAAAAGCAAAATTTAGGTGTTAGATATGTAAAAACATAAGAATTGGGTTGTATGTACGTAAATACCCCTACAAAATTTTATATGTATTTTAAAATGTTTGTAAATATATCAATGTAAGTTATCATTTTATGGATCATAACAATGAATTTAAGTATCATACAATTCAAATTTCATTTTTACCTGTCATGTAAACATAACAGCTTATGATATCGAAGATTTCTTTGATCGGTCAAGGGTGAAATGACTACCTTTCATACTTGCTTGCCCATGTAATTGTTTTCCTCGGGCCCACTGCAGCTTTGATTTGATGAGAAAAGACATTGAAGTTGGTTCAAAGACTGTGCATGGTAACAAGGACTAATAAGTTGGGAAAAAAGGGGCACAAACATACATAGTTTTATATATTTACATAACTAACACCTGAACTTTACTTTTTTACATTTATACCACCCAAATATTTCATCACATCACAAAAAATATCACCACTTTAATATTTAAGAAGTAAAATATACCTTTTCATGCATAAGTAAGGTGGCACATACATAAAATTGAAGTTCACATGTTAGATATGTAAATACATAAGAATTGAGTGGTATGTTCCATAATCTTCCAAAGAAAAAAAAAAGGGTAGTTCTCGTCCAAACCAGAGTGTTAACTATTAGAAGATTCCTCAGTTTCATCATGTTTTCGGAACAATCTTAATGCAAGGGCATATACTTCTTTTCTATTCGCTGATGTTCCCTCTGCAACAATTTTCACTGACTGAAAATATAATTGTATTAGAAGCATAAAAAAGAAAAAAAACAAAACTGGGATTCACGGATGTAACAAAAAAACAATCACACAAGTTAATGAATTAAAATGAATGAGAGAAGAGAAACAAAGGTTTATCTGAAAAAAACATGTATGAAGAATGGGATGATACAATATCATCATCTTCTTCTTCATCGGTGTTATCCCAACTATCCAAGGGCACACACTACTAGCTGTCCAGCCGATCAGAGCTAGCCGAACGACAGATTACAATATGCAAAAAGGCCATAATATCATGTACTGCCCTCTTTAAAGCAAGGTTAAGCATGTAATTATTATATTGTGTCCTTCTATCTTCTGTAAATAGGAAGACCACACATGTATTAAAGGGCTTTTATTTCCCTTCTCTCGTAACACAAATATTCAGTGAAATAACAAGGGTCTGAGAGCCCCGAGAACACCCCATTCGCCCCTACACCTACCCGGCAAGTTTTACTGTTCACTCTCTCTTTTTTCATCCCTACATTGGTTCAAACGCTCTCTTCCGTGGGTATGATCTACATTACAAATCTAGATTCAACAATATATATACTTGATTTTAAAATCCAGCCAGTGCAGCCCAAGTCCAAAGCCAATAAAAATATCTAGTTTTTGATGAACCGCTCTGTTCTATTATTGATTAGTTTTTTACTTTTTCATTTTTATCCGATGGTTTAAAATAAAAAAATTAGTTTAAAAAAATAGATAAAATAATTTAAACATCATGTTCCAAATTTTAAGATTGGACCTTATTGAAGAGGCTACCATTTGTAATTTAAACATCATGTTCCAAACTTTAAGATTGGACCTTCAACATAACTGATTGGATATCATTTAAATTCATTCCATGTGACATGCTGCACATAAGAAGCCAAGATGACAATGTAGGCGATTATAGTACATCGAGCTTCATTTCATAAAGCAAGAAATACTCAGGCTGACAAGATAGAAGCTTGAATGAACTGAACCGACCATTCGTAACAACTACATACTAGTTAATTAATTCAAAATTTCAACTTTATGGAAGTAATGGTCAATAACAAAAGAAAATTTGTGAAATTTTACATACCGTAGAAATACTGTGGCCCTTCAATATCAAATCTCTCAGTTCATGCTCGAGTTCATCCTCAGATGGAGCTTTAACAGGAGAATCTGCCCTACCTTCTATTAAGAGCGTAATTTCCCCTTTAGGTTGTCTACTTGAAAACACCACAGCTGCTTCTCCTAGAGTACCTCGCCAGAACTTCAACAACATAACACAAAAACTGTTTGTAAGCAATTAAAAGCAATGGTTGTAACAGATCCATTGGGATAAAATATCATCTAAATTTCAACTTTTCGAAAGCTCCTTTTAAATCAAAATATCCAATTTCTGGAGATATTTGTGGGATTTAGAGATGAACATTTGAACTACTAATACATTGCTCAACCTTACTCAGCTGAAGATTTTACCAACTTCGAATGCCTCTACTAGAAGAAGCCAAAACATTCAAAATACATAAAACTGACGAGCACAATTTAGATGATAAATATAGTTTAGACATTTAATTATTTCATCGTATCTTTCTGTTGACCTCTAAAAAACTCAAGGGAAGGTTGATCCCAAATAGACTTTAATTAGTTCCTGCTCAAGCTGAGCTTGTTATTGCTAGAATTTTGATCTGTCATCAGATAGATCAAGAATAGCTAAGACATGCAAGTTAATATTTTGGGAAATTTACATACCTAGCACACAATTCTTATGTATTTACATATCTCACACCTAAACTTTCATATTTACATACATCGCACTTTGGTGCTTTAAACCCACACATAAAAAGATGGATTTCACTTTTAGGAAATGGTAATAGTGGTATTTATTATGTGATATTCAATATTTGAGTGCTTTGTGTGTAAATATGAAAGTTTAGATGTGAGATATCTAAATACACAAGAATTGTAATGTATGTAAATGCCCCTCATATTTTTAACTGAATCAACGCCATCACATTTCCCAACAACCAGCGCATGCGCTAGAAAGTTAAAATGCACTTTAAGCAAGCTACAACACATTAATCCTTGGTACGCTATTATTAAAGGAATGGAACTTAATATTAAATAAACTTTAGGCGAATGAATAAACTTATAAATGAATTTATAATAACTAACATACAAATAATACATATATACATTTATTATCAAAATGATCTTAATAAAAATACGGAATTTTATAGCAATAGCATTAATCATTTTTATAAGAAGAGAGAATTGGTGTATAAAATTTTAGGACATTTAAATTTTTGCCTTTTTATTTAAGTTTTAAATATTACAAAAGGTTCCCATAAGGCTTATCCGTTCAAACCTCACTAGAACCTAATAGGGTTGCGTGGTAAAAAAATTGTACACCAAATGCGACTATAACTCCGATTCAATGTTCGGAGGCGGGAGAATACATATAGCCTAAACCTAAGCATAAAACAAAACCAAAGCCATTTGCACATTGGCATAACCTAATTTCTCTAATCAATTTGATTGAAACAAAAAAAAAAAAGGATTTGATACTCATTTAGTTCATCAGCTTAACCTTTGAGATTAAACTTAAACTCAAGCTAAACCAAAGAAGAATCAAGGACTAGCTCTAATATGAGCTACTTGATCCTAGATACAATAAAATTCCATCAAATTAGCTAGAGCCTAATAAAATTCCTTACAGACATGACTACCAGCTGGGATAATTTGGGTATAGCCTAAGCAATTTAAGTCACTCCATGTCAACGACTTCAATTTTTGGTTTGAAGTTTTTCTATAGACATAATACCTATGGTTATGACATGAGGCTCAGGGGGACAGGCTGAACCATCTGTGCAAGGGTGAACCGATTCAACCAAGGTGATACAGGGGTAGGCCAACCCTTTTTCGGTTTAAGTTTGCAGCCCAAAGGGAGGAACTTCCCCCTCTTAGTTATCTACTTTTATAAATACATTCTTTTCTTGTTTATGGTTAGTTTTTTTGCTATGTTTTCTGTCAGGAAAGCCTTCGGTGCCCCCACTTTCCCTCATAGGGTTGTATACTACGGTTGTATTTTGCTCTGAGGTAGTGATTATCGTTGATTGTCCCATCATATGCAGCTTACCCTTGCTGCTCTCCTTCACCTATTCCTTCCAATTTACTGCCGTAAACTTTCATATATGTCAGCTGCTGCCACCCAAACCCTCCTACTTGCCTGTTACTATCGTTGATTCCTCCCGCCTTCACTGCTGACTGCCGCAACCCCCCATCTCCTACTGCATTTTACTAGCTGTCGGCCTAACCTGCCATACTGCTCATTGATCCCACATCATGAGCCAGCATTCTGGCTGCCACCTTTCCCCTACCTTCCTACCTGCTATCCAGAACTAGCAGCCACCCCTCTCCTGCTGGCTGCTGCCTTCCAACCTTCCATCTGCTTACTGTCGCACCTTTCCAACCCTCTTCCCCTTGTTGTTCAGCCACCAGACAACCTTTCCTTAACTATCCAAGAACCCCCTACCACCTACCGCTCTCGGTGTCCACCATCTCGGCCGCAGGCCACCCCCATCTGTTCTCGCCCTAGGGTGTCCTTTATACGGATGATGTTAATTCCCTATTGTTAAGAGTATTTCTTTGTAACCCTTTTGAATTTCAATAAGAAAGTTTGAATTTCTATTGTGGTTTGGGTTAACTTTAGTATCATTTGGTATCAGAGCTAGCCTAACCCTAGTTTTATCCTAGGATTTCCTAGCACCTGCCTTCCTAGTTTGAAACCCGGCCTATTGATCACTGGGAGATGTTCAAAAATTAGCATTAAAAGTTGAGAGGCAACAAAAATAGAACAGACAATCACCACCATTCAGATAACGTGAGAAATTTAACAAGAATAGCACAACAACAAATGTTCCAACCAAAAAAATAATTCAAATGTCATGGATTTGGACACATTGCCTCCAGCTGGCCGATGAGCCAAGTTGTGCCTCTTGCATAGTGGAGGAGGTTAGTGATGAATAAGCGGCTGAGGAACAGAGTGAGGAGCACTATCTGCCACCGAATGAGCGAGACACTCGTGATGAGATCGGTTCTATAGACAAATGATACGAGGGAACTGCAGTTGCTTCACCACAACATATTCTACACTCGTTGCACTGTGAAATAAAAGGTATGCAGTCTCATCATCGATGGAGGGAGCAATAAGGACATGGTTTCAAAGCAGATGGTGGAAAAATTGAGTCTTATGACTAAGAGTCATTCTCAGTCGTATTCTCTAAAGTAATTGAAGAATGATAACAAAGTTAACGTTGATAGGAGGTGTCTAGTAGAGTTTTTGATTGAAAGCCACTATAGGATCAGGTGTGGTGTGACGTGGTGCCCAAGAATGTTTGCCACCTTTTGTTGGGGAGATCATGATAATTTGATTGTAGGACTCAGCACGAAGGGTTCAAGAAAACCTACTCCTTCACCAAGGAAGATAAATGCATCGTCATTCTACCTTTTGCCGAGACCAAAATCACAGGAGCCCTTACCAATAGAGAAGCATCGAAGGGATTCGTTTTGATGACGATAGAGAATTATAGGACTAAGATGTTGATTCCAGACACTTAACAATCACAATAGAAAGAATTTCTAAACATTATGATCGATAACTCACCACCATGGCCACCACCGTTCGGGAAGGTTCAGGTTACCCTCACTTCAGATTAGGTTGAGCCAACATTGGATTAATTTGTGAGGATTCAACATAATATAAGTGACACGAAGTACCAATTCCTTTAAGTAGTGTACCCCCAGAAGGTTGGGCCAATAGGGATATATGCTCGCAAGTAGAGAAAATTCCTCTAGTATTTTGGGAGGCTGGCAGCCGACAGTGGGATCTAGGTGCTATTAGGGCCACAATCGAAGAATCTTCAGCCCATAGAGATTAGAACATCTCCGTCACTGTCAACATGTAGAGAGAAGCTTCGAGGAATGAGGTCGAGAGACTCATGCGGGCTTAGGGGAAGGGGGGAAGGGGTGTGGTCGTGCAAGAATGAACTAGTTCAGCCAATGTTATAGGGTGGTCAGCCAGCCCTTTTTCGGATTAGGGTTGTGGCACAAGCGGAGAGTCTTGCCCCTCTTAATTATCTATTATTATAAATATGTTCCTTTCTTTGTTTAGGTATTTTTTTGTGTTTTCTGTTAGGATAGCGTCAGCATCCACTTAGAGTTGTATCTGAGGACGATTGGTGCTCCGGCTGTATTTCGCTCTGAGGTGGTAATTATCCTTGACTTTCTCATCCTCCGTAGCCTACCCTCGTTGTTCTCCTTTGTCTGTTCTTTCTTGTTGGCTGCTACAAACTTTTATACCTACCAGCTGTTGCTACCCTAACCCTCTGACCTGCTTGTTTTTGTAGT